>JBBDGP010005026.1:15000-170850 GCA_037952835.1 Lithobates septentrionalis | reverse complement strand
GGAAGTGGTTTAAAGAGGAAGTAAACCCTGATGGGTTTTACTATTTTTTTCCCCCTGCAAAGTAAAAGCATAATGGGCTAGTATGCATCGCACTTGACCTCCAGAAGATGCGCTACCCTCTTCCTGTCCAGGCCGTTTTTTGTTTTTTTTTTGCGATACGGCACTGCGTTATTTTAACTGACAATTGGTGGTCGTGCGGCGCTGTACCCAAATAAAATGTATGTCCCTTTTTTCCCCCCACAATAGAGCTTTCTTTTGGTTGGTATTCGATCATCTCTGCGATTTTTAATTTTTGTGCCATAAACAAAAAAAGACCGACAATTTTGAAAAAAATTTTTAAGTTTCTGCTATAAACATATTCAATAAAAAAAATGTTAAATCCCAATATGTGTACATTGATTGTCTTGCGCATGAGTTGGTCCCCCCCCAAAAAAATGATATCCTTTTTTTCACACAAACTGAGCTTTCCTTTGGTGGATTGTATTTATGGAAGGTATTTATTTATTTTTTGTGATATAAACAAAAAATGACCAAATTCGAAACCCCCCCCCCCCCCTCCAAAAAAACGATATTTTCTACTTTTTTACAAAACATATCCAATAAAAAAAATTTAAAAAGAAAGTTTCTTCATACATTTAGGTCAAAATGTTTCCTGCTACACTTCTGATAGAAAAAAAAAAAAAAAATAATAATCCAAATAAATGCATGTTAACTGGTTTGTGTGAAAGTTATAGCATCTACAAACTATGGGATATATACTGGTATTTATGCAGCAATAGAAGCTATACTGGTAATGGCGGTGACCAGCGACTTAGTAGATTTACTAAAGCTGGTGCACTCAGATTCTGGTGCAGCTGTGCATGGTAGCCAATCAGATTTTACCCTCAGCTTGTTCAATTAAGCTTTGGCTATAAAACCTGGAAAGCTGATTGGTTTCTAATCAGAAGCGAGCTGGATTTCGCACTCTCCAGCCTTCATAAATAAACCCCAGTGTGTGACTGTGATAGTGTGGCATGTCAGTGCGGCTTGGAAGACATCTGTGTGGCTCCATGCACCCAGAGTCGCACCCGAAAATCGCCAAAAGCAGTGCGGGAACTACGTTTTCAAATCGGCGCGGCAACGCATAGTCGGCGGCGCACCGATTTGAACAGTGCGATTGCCGGCAATAGGGTGCGACTTGACCTGTCAAATCGCATGACAAGTCGCTCCAATGTGAACGAGGGCTGACTGACACTTCCATCAATAGTGACACTAATACAGTGATCAGGGATAATACTATATACACTGTCACTGTACTGACATTGGCTGGGAAGGGGTTAACATCAAGAGGGAATCAAAGGATTAACTGTGCGCCTAACTATGTGTAATATGTACGGCTTTAAACAAACTATCTGGCTGTTTTTTCTCCCTGCAGCAGCCAGATCACTGTTCACTGTAGAAAGAGTTCTGTGTTTTTTGTAAACACATAACTGTGTGTGATTGCCACAGCCGATCAGCTGACTTCAGCAAATCAATCAACCCGTGCCGTCTCTAATCACATATGGCAGCTTAGCAATCATTAGATGTTGTGGCTGCATTCGTTTTCTTTTTTTAGGGTTAGGGCGCCCATATCCCTGCAATAAACCAGGTCGTCCCTCCTGCTCACCCCCTTGTCCGTGGCCCTGCTTAGGAGCGCAGACATTACTTAGTGAAAAGGTCCTTTGTGAGAAGCCAGATTCATTAACCGCTTCAGCCCCGGGAGATTTTACCCCCTTCCCGACCAGAGCACTTTTTGCGATTCGGACCTGCGTCGCTTTAACTGACAATTGATGTCCTTTTTTCCCAGAAATAGAACTTTCTTTTGGTGGTATTTGATCGCCTCTGCATTTTTTATTTTTGCGCTATAAACAAAAAAAAAAAGCGACAATTTTGTAAAAAAAAAAAGCAATATTTTATACTTCTTGCTATAATAAATATCCCCCCACCCAAAAATTTTTTTTTAAAAATGATATATATATATATATTTATATATATATATATATATATATATACACACATAGCTTATTACGTGTTTTTTTTAACCAAAAATATGTAGAATACATATCGGCCTAAACTGAGGGAAAAAAAAAATATATATATATATATATATATATATATATATATATATATATATATATATATATATATATATATATATATATATATATATATATTGATATATATATATATAATTTTTTTTTCCACAGTTTAGGCCGATATGTATTCTACATATTTTTGGTAAAAAAACACGTAATAAGCATATGTTGATTGGTTTGCGCAAAAGTTATAGCGTCTACAAATAGGGATAGATTTATGGCATTTTTATTATTAATTTTTTTTAATAGTAATGGCGGCGATCAGTGATTTTTATCATGACTACAACATTACAGCGGATACATCAGACACTTTTGACACTATTTTGGGACCATTGTCCTTTATACAGCGATCAGTGCTATAAAAATGCACCGATTACTGTGTAAATGACACGGGCAGGGAAGGGGTTAAACACTAGGGGGCGATCAAGGTGTTAAGTGTGTCCTAGGGAGTGATGGGCTACCCCTGACATGACAGAGATCACCGCTCCCGATGACAGAGAGCAGTAGATCTCTGTCATGTTGCTAGGCAGAACGGGGAAATGCCTTGTTTACATAGGCACCTCCCCGTTCTGCGGCTCCGTGACACGATCGCTGGGACACCGGCGGACATGATTTCGCGGGTCCCGGGGGCATGGTCACGCTGTACGCGGTGCCCGCTAGCCCCGCCAATTAAAGGTGTCGTACAGGTACGCTCATTTGCCCACCGTTGCCATTGTGCCGACGTATCTCGGCGTGCGGCGGTCGGCAAGTGGTTAAAAGTAGATGTAAACCTGATTCATGAAATTTGAGCTGAGCAAATACAGTGGGTATAAAAAAGTCTACACACACCTGTTAAAATGTCAGGTTTCCATGATGTAAAAACATGAGACAAAGATGAATCATTTCAGAACTTTTTCCACCTTTAATGTGACCTATAAACTGTACAAGAAAAACAAACTGAAATCTTTGGGGGGGGGGGGGGAGTAAAAATAAAAAAATAAAATAATGTGGTTGCAGAAGTGTGCACACCCTCTTATAACTGGGATGTAGCCGTGTTCAGAATTAAGCAATCACATTCAAACTCATGTTAAATAGGAGTCAGTACACACCTGCCATTATTTAAAGTGCCTCTGATTAACCCCAAATAAAGTTCAGCTGTTCTAGTAGGTCTTCCTGACATTTTCTTAGTCGCACCCTACAGCAAAGGCCATGGTCCACAGAGAGCTTCCAAAGCCTCAGAGGGATCTCATTGTTAGAAGGTATCAGTCAGGAGAAGGGTACAAAATAATTTCCAAGGCATTAGATATACCATGGAACACAGTGAAGTCAGTCATCATCACAAGAAGAGAAAATATGGCACAACAGTGACATTACCAAGAACTGGACATCCCTCCAAAACTGATGAAAAGACGAGAAGAAAACTGATCAGAGAGGCTGCCAAGAGGTCTACAGCAACATTAAAGGAGCTGCAGGAATATCTGGCAAGTCCTGGCTGTGTGGTACATGTGACAACAATCTCCATATTCTTCATATGTCTGGGTTATGGGGTAGAGTGGAAGACGGAAGCCTTTTCTTATGAAGAAAAACTTCCAAGCCCGGCTAAATTTTGCAAAAAACACATCTGAAGTCTCCCAAAAGCATGTGGGAAAATGTGTTATAGTCTGATGAAACCAAGGTTGAACTTTTTGGCCATGGATTCCATAAAGATATGTTTGGCACAAAAACAACACTGCACATCACCAAAAGAACACCGTACCCACCGTGAAGCATGGTGGTGGCAGCATCATGCTTTGGGGCTGTATTTCTTCACCTGGAACAGGGGCCTTAGTCAAGGTAGAGGAAATTATGAACAGTTCCAAATACCAGTCAATATTGGCACAAAACCTTCAGTCTTTTGCTAGAAAGCTGAACATGAAAAGGAACTTCATCTTTCAGCATGACAATGACCAAAACATACATCCAAATCAACAAAGGAATGGCTTCACCAGAGGAAGATTAAAGTTTTGGAATGGCTCAGCCAGAGCCCAGACCTGAATCCCATTGAAAATCTGTGGGGTGATATGAAGAGGGCTGTGCACAGGAGATGCCCCGTAATCTGACAGATTTGGAGTGTTTTTGAAAAGAAGAGTGGACAGATATTGCCAAGTCGAGATGTTTTTTTATTTTTATTCCCTCCATCTAAAAGATATCAGTTTGTTGATCAACTGAGTTGTACAGTTTATAGGTCACATCAACCACTTCAATACCCGCCCATTGTCATATGACGTCTTCAGATGTGATCTCCCATCCTGGGTGGGGGTCATATGACGTCCTCGGCTTCCCAGTGGTATAGGGTCGCGCATGCGCTGCCGGAGGCACGCGGCGCGCGTGGCCGTTGCGCAATGTCCGCCGGGCAACCGCGATCACTCATGACAGAGCAGGAATGTGGATCTGTGTGTGTAGATGTCCTGTCAGGGGAGAGGAGACCGATCGTGTGTTCCCAGAATATAGGAACACTGATCGGTCTCCTCCCCTAGTCAGTCCCACCCCCCCCCAGTTAGAATCACTCCCTAGGTAACAGATTTAACCCCTTGATCGCCCCTTAGTGTTACCTCCTTCCCTGCCAGTGACATTATACAGTAATCAGTGCATATTTATAGCACCGATCGCTGTATAAATGACAATGGTCCCAAAATATTGTCAACAGTTTTCGATCTGTCCGCCGCAATGGCACAGTCACGATAAAAATCGCAGATCACCGCCATTACTAGTAAAAAAAATAAAAATAAAAAATGCCGTAAATCAGTAACCTATTTTTGTAGACACTATAACTTTTGCGCAAACTAATCAATATACGAATTATTGCGATTTTTTTTTTACCAAAAATATGTAGAATATATATTGGCCTAAACTGAGGAAACATTTTTTTTTTATTTATTTTTTTAAAATTGGGATATTTATTATAGCAAAAAGTACAAAAATATTGTGTTTTTTTTCAAACTTGTCGCTCTTATTTTGTTTATAGCGCAAAAAATAAAAAAAAGCAGAGGTGATAAAATACCACCAAAAGAAAGCTCTTTTTTGTGGGGGAAAAGAAATGATAAAAAATTTCTTTTGGGTACAGTGTTGCATGACCGCGCAATTGCCATTCAAAATGTTACAGCGCTGAAAGCTGAAATTGGCCTGGGCAGGAAGGGGGTAAAAATGCCCTGGTATTGGAGTGGTTAAAGGTGGAAAAAGTTCTAAAATGATTTATCTTTGTCTCTTTTTTTTTTTTTTTACATCACAGAAACCGGACCTTATTATAACAGGGTGTGTAGACTTTTTAAATCCACTGTATATCTGCAGTGTTTTCTTATCTCCCAAAAAAGCTTCGAGTCCCATAGCTTTCTCCTGCTCTGTTATCAGCCTGATAACTTCTGACGAGTTCCCCAAGACCGCAGCCTGAAGCGTGTGTCATGCGAAGTTGCTATGAATAGATTAGCAGACAGCTTGCCGTCTCACAGCAAAGCTCTGCGCATTCCTTCCTTGCTTTGCCAATGTGGAGTAGGGGGGAGGGGGGGGTGTGCCTTTCCTCCAATCAGCTGCCTTGGCTGTATGCCAAAAATCCACTCCCAGTGCTGACCAGGAAGAGAAAATCTGTAGCACGATGTGCACTTTCTAATGGATATATACAGCTGTAGACAGCAGATATACACGTAAAACTTATGTAGGGAGATTTGTTTCATCCCTGTGTATCATCTGAGGTCGTTTACTTCACTGGGTACATGTGAGGGGTTTACATCCAATTTAAGCAAGCCATAGATTGTACAATTTTCTTTCCTTCCACCATGGATGGAAGGATAGACATTTGCTTGATACCCACCAAAACAGTCAGTGTTGATGGGGAATCGCTTCCGCAGCGCTATTGTGTTCTACCAATAAGGACCCCCTGCCAGCAGAACACAATGATCACTGCTGGCGGCTAACGCCACCGGCGGTGATGGGCTTCAGTATAACCAGACTGCCCATAGATGGATCGAATGTCGGTTTATCGCTGCTGAACCGGCTGATATTCGATCCATCTATGGCTGGCTTTAGGTATCATTTCTTAGGCAGGCCACAGATTATGCAGTTTTCTCTCCTGCAACCACGAGTTGCAGGAAGGAAAAGTCGCTCAGTGCCCCCATCTACACTGTGTTGATAGGGAAATCCCTCCTCTTCCGGTGGAGAACACAATGGTTATTGCTAGCGGATGGGCAGCACAGTGGTGTAGTGGGTAGCACTTTCCCCTAGCAGCAAGAAGGGTCGCTGGTTCGAATCCCAACCGGGACACTACCTGCCTGGAGTTTGCATGTTCTCCCTGTGCCTGCGTGGGTTTCCTCCGGGTATTCCGGTTTCCTCCCACACTCCAAAGACATGCTGGTAGGTTAATTGGATCCTGTCTAAAATTGTCCCTGGTATGTATGAATGCGAGTTAGGGACCTTAGATTGTAAGCTCCTTGAGGGTAGGGACTGATGTGAATGTACAATGTATATATAAAGCGCTGCGTAAATTGACGGCGCTATACAAGTACCTGAAATAAATAAAAATAAAATATAGCTGCTGCCAGTAATCAAATGCTAGAAATCCGACATGTTGACTGTACCAAAGTTGATCGATGGATGGACTTGGGTAGAGTCAGTCTGTCCATAGATGAATCGAATCTCGGGCTGGTCCCTGCTGAACCAGCCGAGATTCGAACCATTTATGGCCAGCTTTAAAGAGACTGTAAAGCCTCAAGGCTTTTCATCTTAATGGATTCTATGCATTATTGTGAAAAACCTTCTTTGCTGCCCCCCTTTTTCTTACCTGAGCCCATACGATCCAGCGATGTGCACGAGCCCAGCTGTTCCAGCCGCTGTCTCTGTCCTTATTGGACAGATTGATAGCAGCAGGAGGTATTGGCTCCCACTGCAGTCAATCTAATCCAGTGACAATGGACTTCCGCACGGGTGCCCCCGTAGGGAAAGCGGCTTTCCGTTGGGGCACCCGTTGAAAGGGAGGATCCAATAGCACCAGCAGGGCACTGAGCCATTGGCTTCTGCTGCTGTCACAGACAGACAGCCAATGAGGAGAGAGAGGGGGCAGGGACAAGCCGCGTCTCTGTCACACAGAGCAGCAGCTCAGGCGCGCGCCTGCTTGGGTGCCCCCATAGCCAGCTGTTTGCAGGCTGCTCTGTGCAAAACCACTGCACAGAGCAGGTAAGCATAACATATTTGTGATTTAAAATAAAATTAAAAAATTTGCCTTGAATATCACTTTAATTTGTTGCTTTCATTATATTATATTGTTTATTTTAGGTTTATTGAATATCATGACTATTGTGATTTGGAGATTCAGATACATCCGAATCATGCAAATTTTGTCCAAACTTCGATTTGTAACGAAACGAATCACACGTCTATAAAAGCGCATTATTATTATTTGTTAGCATGCGTTTTTATTTTTTTTGCACAATTTCTTATACACTTCAGCAAGGTGCGTTAGGATACATTACCATTTATTGTGTTATAAAGGAATAAACTTGCGCGCTACTATGTATAATTTTAAAGAAAATATAAACCATCAACTTTCAGTGAATAGTCAAAGTAAACTCAGAAAAGAAAAAAAAATGATATATTATATATATATATATATATATATATATATATATATATATATATATATATATATATAATAAATGTATAGTGACCGTGAATTAGCTGCAACCACTTGGTAGTGTACCCAAAAAACACTGCGTAATCAAATGTAAAAAGAAGAAATAAGAGTGGGTGCGCTTATTCAGTAACGTGACATGAATTAATATACTTAAAGAATGAACATGATAAGTATCCAAAATATACAAATAGATAAATGTGAATAAAAGTCCAACTAAAGCCCAATGGTAGGAGTCTGTTCAAATAAAGATATTAAGATAGAGATTTTTACCCCTATGAGATATCTTTATATGAACTGACCCCTACCATTCATTGGTCTTTTAGTTGGACTTCTATTCACATTTATTTATTTGTATGTTTTTTTTTTTTTTTCAAATATAGAATTTTTATTAGACACCAAAAAAAAAAAAAAAAAAAGGACGAGTACTCCAACAGTACAAAACGGTTGTGAACATTTCTGCAAGATACAGAGTCCATAAACAGTGCATAAAATAACATTGGCTCAAACGCTCATATCTCAAGTGGCATACGTTCACAAATATCAAATTCCGTGGAAACGTCAAGAGACACCCTTATTTCTTTTTCACCTTTTCTAAAGAGGATAAACACTATTGGTGTTGGGGGTATATCGGGGTAAGGGAAGGGTTCTCAGCTTAAGGGGAAGGAAAGGGAAAGAAGGGGGAGGGAAAGGAAAAGAAGGGGGAGGGGGGCGCGGAGGGAAAGGGGGGGGGGGCATGGCGGTGGTGTGCAGGTTGAATAGTAGTTGGGGGGGGGGGGTCTATGGCCCCAGGAGGCGTGTCCCTTCATCGGGATAAATAAAGATAATCCATTTATTCCAGTTCTTTGAGTAGGTCTCATTTCTGTGTTGCGCAGTGAGGATTAAGTCCTCCATCCTACTTACTTATTTGTGTGTTTTGGATACTTATCATGTTCATTCTTTAAGTATATTAATTCATGTCACGTTACTGAATAAGCGCACCCACTCTTATTTCCTCTTTTTACATTAAGAGCCCTTTCACACTGTTCCCCCACTGGGCATCAGCGGTAAAGCGGCGTTATTGTTAGCGCCGCTTTACCGTTATTTTAGCGGCGCTATTTGGCTGCTAGCGTGGCGGTTTTAACCCCCCCCGCTGGCGGCCAAAAAGGTGTTAAATCCGCCCGCAAAACGCCGCTGCATCGGCGTTTTGCCGGCAGTATAGCAGCACTGCCCCATTGTTTTCAATGGACAGGGGCGCTTTAGGAGCGGTGAGTTCACCGCTGCTAATGCGCTGCAAAGAAGCTGCTTGCAGGACTTTTTCTGACGCCCTGCCAGCACTCGGGCTTTCACCCTGGGTTTGCAGCTGAGGCTTCTTTCAGGCGCTTTACAGGCACTATTTTTAGCGCTAAAGCACCTGAAAAACGCCTCAGTGTGAGATTGGTCTAACATTTATTGGCGCTGCTGCGCACCTGCGTAATCTTTCTTGTGTGCTGCAGGAATGTGTTTAATATGACATTACACATATTTCAGCCCAGCCTTATTCACATTGGGCATTTGCCTGCATTTGGGTGCATTCAGTTTGCATGTGTTTAGAGAAAATAGAATTGTGTGTCCAGAGGCAGATTGGACACTCGGAACATGTCCAAATGCACATAAATGCATGAAAAATTGAGTGTAAAGGCAAGTACATTAAATGCAGGAAAACTTAATAAAGCGGAAATTTTCTAGTTGCCTTAACCTGAGAACAATTAAAATGTTTCCAGATAGTGTTCCCGCTCCTAAATGATCTAAATGCAGGAGGCCAGTGTGACTGTAGCGTTTAGATCTACGCGACAGCTGACCGATTGTCCATAGCTCAGTGTGCTCTGGATGCGGGGTGTCCCTGTAGCACAGAGAGTCTTCATCCTCGGCAGGTAGATCAGTGAACGTCCGTTCGCTGATCTCCCTTTACTATTAAGAACCCTCAAGCTGCGTACACACGATCAGACTTTCCGACGGGAAATGTGTGATGACAGGCTGTTGGCAGTAAATCCGACCGCGTGTACGCTCCATCGGACAATTGTTGTCGGATTTTCCGTGGACAAATGTGTGTTGTCGGATTTTCCGAGCGTGTGTACACAAGTCCGTCGGACAAAAGTCCAAAGTAAAAACACGCATGCTCGGAAGCAAGGACGAGGCGGAAACAGTCAGTCTTGTAAACTAGCGTTCGTAATGGAGAATGAACATTCGTGACGCAGCAAATTATAAAATCTGGAAATGCAGCGCACTCTCTTCTTCTTTAATGGGATAATAATGAAGCTGCTTTGCTGGTGATACTGATAGAGTTATTGCAAATTATTGCAAGTTATTGCAAATTTTCAAAGGCTTTTTTTTTCTAGTGATATCAAGAATAATATTATTTTTTTTTATTTTTTTTTATTTTTTTATTTTTTTGTTGTGCATTAAAAAAAGAAAACAAATAAAAATTAGACATGACATCTGCCAATAGAACTTAACCAAAAAGTGCATTCTATGCATCCAGAAATATAGAAAATATACCAAATCAAATCATTATTATTCAACCAAAAAAATAATGTGAAAGCAATAACTCCAAGGCCAATAATAAATAACACGTTATCTCCTCCGATTCCGCGACATGTCTAGTTGACGAACAGCCGTCAACAAAACGAACTGAAAAGCGCGAAATGAAAAGCGCAAACTGCAAAAGTGCTAAATGAAAAGCGCGAATCAAAACTCATCAAACTTCTACCAACACAAAATTAGCAGAAGGAGCCCAAAGGGCGGCGCTAAAGAGCTGAAAAACCACGTAGTACGTCACTACCTTCATGATTGTCGACCAACAATTGTGTGCCGTGTGTATGCAAGACAAGTTTGGGTCAACAGCCTTCGGTCAAAAGTCCACGGTTTTGTTAGCCAGCAATCCGATCGTGTGTACGAGGCTTTACTCTATCCAAAATTAAAAAAATGTTTTGCCTTTAGTTCTTCTTTAACTGCTTCCTGACCGCCTCACGCAGATATACTGCGGCAGAAGGGCACGTACAGGCAGATTAATGTACCTATACGTTTCCCTTTAAGAGGCTGCCTGCGGGGGCGCGCGCTCCCGCCGGGAGCTCCGTGAGCGCGATCGCAGGGATACTCACGGTGAGGAAGAACGGGGAAATGCTGATGTAAACAAGCATTTCCCAATTCTGCCTAATGACGCTGACACTGATCACCGCTTCCTGTAATCGGGAGCGGTGATCAGTGTCGTGTCACACATAGCCCCTCCCCCCCACAGTTAGAATCACTCCCTAGGACACACTTAACCCCTACAGTGCCACCTAGTGGTTAACCCCTTCACTGCCAGTCACATTTACACAGTAATCAATGCATTTTTAATCGCACTGATCGCTGTATAAATGTGAATGGTCCCAAAATAGCGCCAAAAGTGTCCGATGTGTCCGCCATATTGTCGCAGTCATGATAAAAATCGCAGATCGCCGCCATTACTAGTAAAAAAAAAAATTATTAATAAAAATGACATACAGTGGCTTGCGAAAGTATTCGGCCCCCTTGAACTTTTCAACCTTTTGCCACATTTCAGGCTTCAAACATAAAGATATAAAATTTTAATTTTTTGTGAAGAATCACCAACAAGTGGGACACAATTGTGAAGTGGAACGAAATCTATTGGATATTTTAAACTTTTTTAGCAATTAAAAAACTGAAAAGTGGTGCGTGCAAAATTATTCGGCCCCTTTACTTTCAGTGCAGAAAACTCACTCCAGAAGTTCAGCGAGGATCTCTGAATGATCCAATGTTGTCCTAAATGACTGATGGTGATAAATAGAATCCACCTGTGTGTAATCAAGTCTCTGTATAAATGCAACTGCTCTGTGATAGTCTCAGGGTTCTGTTGAAAGCGCAGAGAGCATCATGAAGACCACAGAACACACCAGGCAGGTCCGTAATACTGTTGTGGAGAAGTTTAAAGCCGGATTTGGATACAAAAAGATTTCCCAAGCTTTAAACCTCCCAAGGAGCACTGTGCAAGCGATCATTTTGAAATGGAAGAAGTATCAGACCACTGCAAATCTACCAAGACCTGGCTGTCCCTCTAAACTTTCAGCTCAGACAAGGAGAAGACTGATCAGAGATGCAGCCAAGAGGCCCATGATCACTCTGGATGAACTGCAGAGAACTACAGCTGAGGTGGGAGAGTCTGTCCATAGGACAACAATCAGTCGTACACTGCACAAATCTGGCCTTTATGGAAGAGTGGCAAGAAGAAAGCCATTTCTCAAAGATATCCATAAAAAGTCTTGTCTAAAGTTTGCCACAAGACACCTGGGAGACACACCAAACATGTGGAAGAAGGTGCTCTGGTCCGATGAAACCAAAATCCAACTTTTTGGCCACAATGCAAAACGATATGTTTGGCGTAAAAGCAACACAGCTCATCACACTCAACACACCATCCCCACCGTGAAACATGGTGGTGGCAGCATCATGGTTTGGGCCTGCTTTTCTTCAGCAGGGACAGAGAAGATGGTTAAAATTGAGGGGAAGATGGATGCAGCCAAATACAGGACCATTCTGGATGAAAACCTGTTGGAGTCTGCAAAAGACCTGAAACTGGGACGGAGATTTATCTTCCAACAAGACAATGATCCCAAACATACAGCAAAATCTACAAAGGAATGGTTCACAAATAAACGTATCCAGGTGTTAGAATGGCCAAGTCAAAGTCCAGACCTGAATCCAATCGAGAATCTGTGGAAAGAGCTGAAAACTGCTGTTCACAAATGCTCTCCATCCAACCTCACTGAGCTCGAGCTGTTTTGCAAGGAAGAATGGGCAAGAATTTCAGTCTCTCGATGTGCAAAACTGATAGAGACATACCCCAAGAGACTTATAAGAGGCCGAATAATTTTGCACGCCCCACTTTTCATTTTTTTATTAGTTAAAAAAGTTTCAAAAATCCAAAAGATTTCGTTCCACTTCACAATTGTGTCCCACTTGTTGGTGATTCTTCACAAAAAATAAAAATTTTATATCTTTATGTTTGAAGCCTGAAATGTGGCAAAAGGTTGAAAAGTTCAAGGGGGCCGAATACTTTCGCAAGCCACAGTAAAACTATCCCCTATTTTGTAGACGCTATAACTTTTGCGCAAACCAATCAAAAAAGCTTATTGCGATTTTTTTACCAAAAATATGTAGAAGAATACGTATTGGCCTAAACTGAGGGGAAAAAAAAGTTTTTTTTATATATTTTTTGGGGATATTTATTTTAGCAAAAAGTAAAAAATATAGTTTTATTTTCAAAATTGTTGCTCTTTTTTTGTTTATAGCGCAAAAGATAAAAACCACAGAGGTGATCAAATACCACCAAAAGAAAGCTCTATTTGTGGGGAAAAAAAAGGACGTCAATTTTGTTTGGGAGCAACGTCGCACGTCTGCGCAATTGTCCGTTAAAGCGACGCATTGTCGAATTGAAAAAGTGCTCTGGTCTTTGGCCAGCCAAATGGTCCGGAGCTTAAGTGGTTAACCATGTCCCTTCTGCCGTATGTTTATAAGCGTCCTCGGACACAAAGTAATATCTCGGTCATCGTAGCAGCTGCAGCTAGATGTAATTTATAATTTTTTTTATCTATCATCTATGGTAGCCATTTTAACAAGACAGGTTTTGTAGGTTTGTTCTTAAAGTGCAGTTTCAGTCTAAATCTCAATTATGGCTTCAATAATAGAGGCCCCCGCCCCCCACTCGTTTTTGGAGAAAACTTTTTTTTTTTTCTTTTTGTACCTTTTTTGAGGTCTTAAAGCTTTACTTCCATCCTACCTTGCCGCGGTCAGGTACATCATTTTGAGTTTTCCACTGGCTCCTGGGATTGCTCCATCATCAATTCCAGGAGTCAATGGGCATCCCCCGCAGCTAGCATTGCGTTATTTCAAAACCGGAAATTACGCAATGCTAGGTGGAAATGGGCGCCATTTTTAAATTGGGAATTGAGCTATGGAAACCTGGCCGACATACAGTCGGGCGCACTTCCTTCCCACTGCGCATGCTGGGTAGCCTAATCCCGGAAGAGGGTCACAGCAGGCTTCAGATGCCCACAGTCAGGGTGGCCACGCTGTGTATCAGAAGATACAAGTAAACAATGCTGCACAAAATAACAAAAAGGGGACAGTTTTGGACAATTTGTTGAGACCAAGCGGTGACTGTCACTGGGGTAATTTATATATATATATATATATATATATATATATATATATATATATATATATATACACACATATATATATATATATATATATATATATATATATATATATATAACTCTTTAAGTTGAATTTGTATGTAAGTTGGAACAGGTACATTTTTAAAGTACAACTCCAGCCAGAAGCATATTTTTTACGTTTTGGATAGCATAGGGAAGGTGTAACACCCCTGTAACTTTTGTATTGCCATCTGTGCCCCTCTTCACCTCACTTTCTGTCCTGTTCAGGTCACAATTGGATTTTGAAAAGTTTGGGTTGTCGTGGAAGCAAGGACTTGGTCATAAAGCTTCAGTGGAGGCAACTCACCCCCCCCCCCCCCCATGAGAACTCCTACAGGAATGAATTTTCCTTCCTAGGGGGAGATTTCCTCTCACTTCCTGTCGTCTCCCTCCGCTTGTAAGTATGAGTCGTAGGTGGGGGGACCTCTGATGTGATGGTGGGGGGACCTCTGATGTGACAGGCGGACCTCTTTTGAAGTGGGAACCTCTAATGTAAAGGGGGCCCTCTGATGTGATGATGGGACCTCAAATGTGATGGCGGGACCTCTTATGTGAAGGAAGAACCTCTCATGTGATGGAGAGACCTCTGATGTGATGGAGATGTGATGGAGAGACATCTGATGTGGTGGGAGATCCTCTGATGTGATAGTGGACCTCTGATGTGATGGAGAGACCTCTGATGTGATGGAGATGTGATGGAGAGACATCTGATGTGGTGGGAGAACCTCTGATGTGATGGAGGACCTCTGATGTGATGGAGAGACCTCTGATGTGATGGGAGGACCACTGATGTGATGGGGGGCTCCTAATATTAAGTTCATTTTATCAAGGTGGTTGCATGCATCATACCAGGCTCTGGTTTCACATTGATAAGTATAATTTATATTTTAGACTTGGGTGCCTCGAGATTTGCACACTTTTCAAGGATGCTGCAACTAAAAGGGTTGAGAAACGCTGGGCTATATGGCCCATGCACATGGCTGTGATGGTCATTCCCCTGTAGCTATGAGTTGCATAAAAAAATTGAAAATTGTGTGTATGTGGTCTGATGTTGAACATATTAAACTTGTGTGCAAACATTTACATGCGTAACATATAAATGGATAATAAAGGGGAAATTAGGAGTCTGTTGGAGTGCACCACTGTGACCATGTGTACCATCGCCGCTGCCTAGTGTCGCTTAGCATGTTTACATCTTCCAAACAGCCCTGAATGAGCAGAAGCAGTATAGACTGACCTGGGCCTTCAGTTGTTCAGCATGCATCGCACCTTAACTCTATATTGGACATTAGCATATGTGTAGCACCCTGGTGTTTAGACAGGGTTGCTCACAAATTTAGTTTGCCAGATAATAAATGTTCTGGTTAATTGTTAGAAGATCCACCGATCCCTCTCGAATTCTGGAGTTGCTGCACCTTTTCCCTTCGGTCACTGGGTGGCACTGTTGCTGGTGACATTAGATCGACAAGGGCATAGCAAGGTCAGATTATGAATGGATGGGGAGTCTCAGCCAATTGGCAGGGGTTTCTTTAGTCCCTTGGCCTGCTGGGAGAGCTTTTTGTTTGAGTCATGTAATTGGTGTTCTGTGCCACCTGGACGGCTGTCTGGGTAGACATGTGTTATGCCGTCCTGGGTTGCTAGGCCAGAAGCCTGCGGCCTATCCCAGGGACACACGGCTGCTAGGCTGCCTGAGGCCTATCCAGGAGCAGGAGAAGCAGTGTAGGGTTGGGACCGCAGGATTGGAGTCCAATCGCGTTACAGAGGTTCAGCCGAACGGGGAACCAGTTGTGGTCGGAGGTAAAGGGGAAGCAGTCGCCACTAAAGGACCATCCACCTTTTTACCAGAGACTACTGTGAGTAAGCCTGAAGAAGTACCAGAGCATCTTCTCACCAGCCGGCGACGGTGAAGAAGTGGGAAAGCTTCAACAAGTGCCAAGCCATGGCCCAGTGGGTTAGCGGGGATGAGGCTTGAGGAGTATACAGCGGGTTATCTGTGGAAGAGCTCAGGGGATCCAGCAGGTGGCTGGGATCTGGAAGTCTAGTGGGAGACTGGGAGCTCAGCGAGTGAAGATCTAGAGTGGGAAACTGTGAGATAAACTGTGAGAAGAACTGTACTCTGTTGCCAAGTTCTATGTGTGAAGATCTTTGGAAACTGTTAAAAGCTTAGTTGCCATAGGAGACAGTGGTCCTGCCAATACAGAAGTTGCATCCGGCTGAAGGCTTTGAACTGTATAGCTGTCTGCCTATTGTGTCTCAGAGTCTGCTAATTGTCATTGCATCTAATTAAGGGTGTCCTGGCCATATAACCCCCCTCTCCCACAGTTCTTGTTAAGAGACAATAAATCTCTTTATCTGCATTCAAAAAGTGACTGGCGCCCATAATTTCATCTTGCATTACACCCACCATGCCTGGTAACCCACTCTACGAGGATGGATGTCAGCTCTCCCTGACTCAGGAGGTCACCATTAGACCTCTAGTTGTCAGGGTCATTGCTACATACGTTTGCACTATGGTCCATTTTTGCACAATGATCCTGCGTACATTTCAGTATTTACTGCCCCTGTGCTTAAGCCCTAAAATAAATACATAAATAATCAGTCATATTTTCATCTAGATATTTGGCTGGTTGTCACCTCACTGAAGGTTTGTGTTTCTGCAGAGCGGTCGTGCAGGTTCTCCGTTATATAATCAGATCCGTTTCTAAGAACAGGTTATCTCAGCCTCTTATCTCAGAGTTTTATTTTGGCATTTTTGCTGATATAAGTGCAGAGAGTTTTTCCATGAGGGGGGTTTAGTGTTGCTGGAGATAAGGCTGTATAACTTGGCAGGGATTATATTTGATATTAAGCAGCCATGTGCGAGCGCTGTAGAATTTTCCCTCACTGATATGTTCCATATTGCATCAGAAAAACTCCGTACCCTTGAAGGGAACCAATCAGAACTGAGATATGGGAGCTGCCATTGCTGATTTTTGTTTTGAAGAAGGTGTGCTCCGGCACGGTTATCTTTATCCTTGCTTCATTACTTCGTAAGGCCCCATACACACACTAGGCATTTCATTTGTTGCATAAGACTCATGTGTTTAGGTGTGGGCGGAAGGCACTAGGTGCCATCAGCCTGTAAAACTCGATGAGAGGCAGACAGCTGCTGCGGTTGGGGCGGTGCACCAAATGGTACTAACTTAGGGCGGTATGCGCCCAGATCAGATTGGCCAGGAGGAGAAGCCAGGAAAGCCGTCCGGGACCCGGATGGGGTAAGTGCGGGGCTGGCCAGCGAGCGAACTGGCATTCGGGCAGAGCTGGAGCACCAGCCTCCACTGGGAGGCAACCATCTTGGTAGAGTCAGGGCTTTGCTTCCTCATGCCAAAGCCTTCAGCAAGGGGAGCTGTATCTGCCCCCTCCTCGCTCACTGGAGTGCTGGGCTGTGGAGGGGGTGGGAGTGGCCGGCTCGGGCTCTCAGCGGCTCGTTGAGTTGGATGTCGGTCCAGGGACCTGGTGGATCCCGACTTCCATTGTCGTGATGAGGTGGAGCCTGACTCGCCTCAGGTGCCCCCAGAGCAAGGTGCATGCTGTGGGGGCACTGAACAGGAGGGAGGGGCCAGGAGCACCGAAGAGGGACCCGAGAAGAGGAGGATCCAGGCTGCTCTGTGCAAATCCACTGCGACAGACAGGTAAGTATCACGTGTTTGTTATTTTTGTAGAAAAAAAAAACACGAGACTTTACAATCACTTTAGATATTTTGTTATTTTTAGGGTTTTGATACATTTTAATTTTTTGTTTTGGCCACTTTGTTATTCAACGAGAGTTCGGCCTCAACAACATGCACGTGGGTTTAATTCCTTTTGTGCCCCACATGTTATTACAGGCTCAGTGAATGATTACACAGCTGGGAGAGGGAGCTCAACTCCGCCCTTATTCCCTCACCACTGATGTCAAGATAAACAATAGTTTGGCCAGATAGCTGAAACTTCAAGGACAGGTCCTCTTTCCTGCATGCTGAGAATCCGGTTGTTCCCCGCAGCAGCTGCCTGTGACCGCTAGTTACACCTTTTCTGATAGCGCATGGAAAAATTCCAGGTTTTCCTGGAAATTTGCACGCAAGAGACAAAACAGGAAAAGATGAGACAAAAAGGAAATGTGGAAAGAAACAAAGAGAACAAATATGTGAAAACAGCAACATTGTTACATCTGTGATGTTTTCAGTTGCCATGACTGATGACTTAGCTGTTCTGTGCAGATATTTTGGCAGAGGTGTTCCAGCATTGTCTTGGTGACAACACGTCTGTCACTAATATACAATGATGTTGTGTTTTTTTTTTTTTTGGCAAGGGAAAGGATTAGTAATATGGTCAGGTGTGAGGTGACAGATACAGGTTGGGTTGAGGTTTAGGGAATAAAAGGCATAGTTCACCTTTACCAAAAAAAACTGCCTATGCAGGTAAGGGGTGCAGGGTCGTATTAACATATGGGCTAATGGAGCTTCTGCTCCAGGCCCCAACCTTAATATAGGCCCAGGCTGGACAGATTCGCTATCACCGCTCTTTACTGTCACTTGTAAACACAGGAGCCCAGCTTCTGTGCTATGATTGACAGCACGCTTTTTCCGGCAGCTCTCACAAGCGCTTGCAGCACGCAGGGCAGACACAGAAGGACAGCCTGCAGAGCATGAATGTGTTTATAGGCTTCAAAGAGGGCATTCCCTAGCTGGCTGAGAAACAGCCTGGTGCTCGGATGCCGTACCCCACCCCTGCTGGACGATCTCACTGCTGTCCAATGGTGGAGAGGCAGAGCCACAAATGGACTGTGTGGGAGGCTGGTGGCTTCTGAGGTGAGCTGATGGGGGGGGTTATTTGTGAACAGGTGAGGGCAATGAGAGGGCAGGTGTCAAAGCTAAAGCAGCTGCATGGAGAGATGAAGAGTTTAGCTGTTGTGGAGAGAAGGTTAAGAGGTAGGGTGACCACCTGTCCTGGATTGCCCGGGACAGTCCCACATTTGACAGGTCTGTCCCAAGTCCCGGGCACCCTCATTCCAAGACAATAAAATGTCCTGGAATGAAACGGACACAGCTGTTGGCGGTTCTGCATTCTGTACATATCAAGTAGGGTATACTCATTTTAGATTTAATTGACATAATGCTAGTTTCCCCTGGTTCATCTGATCTGCCTCCTTACCAGTAGTATCTTGTTATTCAATAATTCTTTTAGTCAGGTCAATTAATATTGGGACATTGACACAATTCTAATCTTTTTGGCTCTATACACCACCACAATGGATTTGAAATTAAACGAACAAGATGTGCTTTAACTGCAGACTTTCAGCTTTAATTTGAGGGTATTTACATCCAAATCAGGTGAACGGTGTAGGAATTACAACAGCTTGTATATGTGCCTCCCACTTTTTAAGGGACCAAAGGTAATGGGACAGATTAACAATCATCCAAACTTTCACTTTTTAATACTTGGTTGCAAATCCTTTTCAGTCAATTACAGCCTGAAGTGTGGAACGCATAGACATCACCAGACGCTGGGTTTCATCCCTGGTGATGCTCTGCCAGGCCTCCACTGCAACTGTCTTCAGTTCCTGCTTGTTCTTGGGGCATTTTCCCTTCAGTTTTGTCTTCAGCAAGTGAAATGCATGCTCAATCGGATTCAGGTCAGGTGATTGACTTGGCCATTGCATAACATTCCACTTCTTTCCCTTAAAAAACTCTTTGGTTGCTTTCGCAGTATGCTTCAGGTCATTGTCCATCCGCACTGTGAAGCGCCATCCAATGAGTTCTGAAGCATTTTGCTGAATATGAGCAGATAATATTGCCCGAAACACTTCAGAATTCATCCTGCTGCTTTTGTCAGCAGTCACATCATCAATAAATACAAGAAAACCAGTTCCATTGGCAGCCATACATGCCCACGCCATGACACTACCACCACCATGCTTCACTGATGAGGTGGTATGCTTTGGATCATGAGCAGTTCCTTTCCTTCTCCATACTCTTCTCTTCACATCACTCTGGTACAAGTTGCTCTTGGTCTCATCTGTCCATAGGATGTAGTTCCAGAACTGTGAAGGCTTTTTTAGATGTTGTTTGGCAAACTCTAAACTGGCCTTCCTGTTTTTGAGGCTCACCAATGGTTTACATCTTGTGGTGAACCCTCTGTATTCACTCTGGTGAAGTCTTCTCTTGATTGTTGACTTTGACACACATACACCTACCTCCTGGAGAGTGTTCTTGATCTGGCCAACTGTTGTGAAGGGTGCTTTCTTCACCAGGGAAAGAATTCTTCAGTCATCCACCACAATTTGGCCACACCTAATGTTTTTGCTATCCCTCTGACGGGTTTGTTTTGTTTTTTCAGCCTAACGATAGCTTGCTTCACTGATAGTGACAGCTCTTTGGATCTCATATTGAGAGTTGACACCAACAGATTCCAAATGCAAATAGCACACTTGAAATGAATTCTGGACCTTTTATCTGCTCCTTGTAAATGGGATAATGAGGGAATAACACACACCTGGCCATGGAACAGCTGAGCAGCCATATGTCCCATTACTTTTGGTCCCTTAAAAAGTGGGAGGCAGATATACAAACTGTTGTAATTCCTACACCGTACATCTTTTACAGTTCAATTTGGACATATAAAACTTTGGTTCGTTGTCACTGTTGGTGGTGTGCATGGTCGGGCTGCCATGCCATCTGACCGATTGTCTTCTTGTCCGGGAGCTGTCATGCGCCTTGCGGGCCTCCTACAATCCCCTGCCTCCTATGACGCCTGGGGGGGGGGGGGGGCAGATGCGCCATCACTGCGCGTCGTCACGCAATTCCACGCTGGACGTGCGGCATCCTTTGGACGCTGTCACGCCCATGCAGGTGGTTTCCACGCTCGAGAACTACATGGGAGATATGTTGGTTCCGTTTGACTGGGCACACAGTTGCCCAGTTGACGGCGCCCCTCCTCCCACTCTGCTACATGGCATGACGATGGTGGGCTGTTCCGTGGTTGCGCATATATGGGCGGTCTTGGCACTTGAGGCTTCCTGCACACCAGACTCAATGCAGCTTGGGATCTCATGTTTTCCCCTCTCCTCTGTTTCTTCATCGACATTAGGTAATATTGCACACCTTATCACCGCCCCTCGGGCCTTCCACTCCCACCTCCCAGGTGCCACTGCTGGGTAACCACTTCCCTCACTCACACTTCCATCCCACACAGCTTATGGTTAGCTTCAGGGTCGTCAGTCCTCAATTCTGTACACCATTTGCTTTTTACTAGCATGGGTCCCCTGCCCACTTTCTCACCCTCACTCATATCTCTTAGAGACTTCCCAGATTCACTTCATATTTTCACTTCCTACACAGGACTGCCTGGTGGTTCCATGCCTGCCCTGGTTGATGCCTGTGTGGGTCGTCCCCGCCAAGTTGTCCGCCACAGCTCCCGGTTGGAGGTGCCCTCGGGTGGCTCGGGGTGCCCGGCACCATACCATCAATACACAAACTACAGTAAGTGAGCATGCACCGGGTGTGGGGTCTTCTTTACCCTAACCCTGTTCATGTTTATATATATCAGACTATTCATATATAATAATTCTATTTTAGATACATGACGCGCTTTCTCCTGATGAGTGGCTCAAAAGCCATGAAACGCGTAGAGCTACCAGACACAGTGTTTCTACTAATACTTACCCAGACCTTTAAGTCATTATGCAATACCCACCTTTACAGGACTAGTGAGGCCATAAATCCTGCAGGCACTATTTTGCAATTTATGGTTTTATACAATCTTGCTATTGGTGAACTATGGAATATTATTGTGGTTACATCATGAGATACCAATGTCATTATCATGCTCATTGTTTATATTTGATACCAGCACTATATGTATGTATATGCTATATAATAATCAATACAGTTCCTATATGTTTACCAATTTACTTTATTGCAACCACGTGCTTCATGCAAAGTCCCATTCTTTTGCTCTCCTCATTTTCAATTTTTACTCCAGATCCCGGTCATTTGTGATCCTTTTGTAATCTAATGTATGTTTTTTTTTTGTATGCAACTTTAGTGCCTTAGCTATAAAGATCATTTGTTTAATGTATGTTAGCCTAACATTGAAAGAACAATTACACTCTTTGAATCTAAGTGGCTGCCTGCAATTTAATGTTAGGCTAACATACATTATACAAATGCTTTTTCTATCTAAGGCACTAAAGTTGCATAAAAACCCTGCTCCGCTCTCGAGCCAAGTGATATTTCTTAGATAGGTAAGGGGCGGGGCCACCAGCGATGTCACATGGTGGCACCGCCCCCTTCCGACGTCACCAACCAGTGCATTCTGGGGGGGGGGGGGCCCTGAATGGCAGTTTGGAAATGTGGTTATCCTATTAGGAGGTGATTGCAGAGATAATCCTTGAGCTACCCCCAACTTATTGGGGAGCTGGGGACCACTGAAAGAGGTCAGGTTGGCTAAGCAGAGAGGAGAAGGAGGAACATCCACTCCTCCCCCTCCTCTGTGACGTATAAAGCCAGAAGCAAGAAGGATGTTGTTACTTCCAGTTTTGGTCCTTTGTTTATCTGGCGGTACTGGCCAGGGAGGTAGCCAATCCAATCAATCTGTGTTTGATTAGCTGCCTTGTAGGGCAGAGGATGGATCAGGGGTCTAATAGACCCCCGATTTCTCCATGTAGAGGACCTGTCACTGCACAGCAGTTCATCCCTTGTGATAGCAATAAATTAGAAAAAAAAAATGTAAAACAAAATAAAATTTAGGGAAAATAATGAAATAATAAAAAAAATTAAACCACCCCATCCCCCTGTGGTCATGCACAAATGCACATGTAAACGGTGATCACACCACATATGAGGTATCACCACAAATGTCAGAGCGAGAGAAATAATTTTAGTGCCAGAACGTACGTTTAACTCTAAACCGGTAACCTGTAAAGGTTTTTAACTGCTTGCCGCCCGCCGTCAAATGACGGAGGAGCGGTGCGGCTCTCGTTCTGAGGTGATGTCATATGACGGAGTTCCAGAACAGCCGCTGCCGCGCTAGGACACGGCGCAACCCCGATCTCTGTAAAGAGCCACGTCCGCAGCTCTTTAACCATGTGATCGGCTGTGTCCAATCACAGCCGGTCACATGTAAACACAGAGATGCCGGTAATCGGCGCTCCTCGCCTCACACTGACAGAGTGTGGGGCAAGGAGAGCCGATCAGTGGCATCTCCTCACACTGCTGTCGATTAATGCCCATCAATGTCGCCCATCAGTTCCACCCATCAATGCCCATCAGTACCCTCTATCCGTGCTCACCAGTGCCACCTATCAGTGCCGCCTATCAGTGCTCATTAGTGCCCATAAGTGCGGCATATTAGTGTCTCTTCATCAGTGCCACCTCATCAGTGCCCATAACTGCCACCTCATCAATGCCCACCAGTTCAGCCTATCAGTGCCCATCATTTCTGCCTCATCAGCGCACATCAGTGAAGGCGAAAAATTACTTAGTTACAAAATTTACAGACATAAAAAAAATTTAGATTTTTTTTTTTTGTAAAAAATAAAAAACCCACCAGTGATTAAATACCACCAAAAGAAAGCTCTATTTGTGTGAAGAAAATGATAATAAATTTGTTTGGGTACAGTGTTGTATGACCGCGCAACTGTCATTCAAAGTGTGACAGCGCTGAAAGCTGAAAAATGGCTTGAGCAGGGAGGGGGTTAAGTGCCCGGTAGGCAAGTGGTTAAAGTGTTGCCTATGGAGATTTTTAGGCACTGTAGTTTGTGTCCATATCACGGACGTGCATATACTATATCAAATAAAATTGGATCAATTTGCTTTAAAGCATTGGATTCAATTTCTGAGTATTTTTGAAGAGTTAACCCGCCAATGGATGGTGCAAATTCAGCAGGTGACCAAAACTGTACAGACAGAGTCTATGGTGGTATGTCAATGCATAAAGCAACATTTGAAACAGGGCAAAAATCCTGTATAGGCACAATGGAACAGCATTGTAGCAATAGTACAGTCAACAGGATCAAAGCTGTCCTGGTTTACGATATCCGAATTGGCCGTGTTTGGTATTAAGGAATGGATTTGTGTGTGTTGACACTTTTGTGGCTTTATTAACCCTCCCATCATACTGATGGACCGAAATCTGGAGAAGAACTTCCTCTCTGAGGTTTGGTGGTTTGCCATGTGAGCTCGTGGTTAGAAAGTTTACTTAACTGGCTCATCCTCAGTCAGTGTGCAGGCAGAGATTAGACTTTTCCATTCTTGTATGTAGTCAATGAACAGTAATGCAGCGTACACACAAGCGGACTTTTCGACCGGACCTGGTCAGACGGACCGAGTCCGGCGGACAATCCGATCGTGTGTGGGCTTCATCTGACCTTCAGCGGATTTTTCCAGTCGAAAATCTGACAGACTTTAGATTTGAAACATGGTTCAAATCTTTCCGACGGACTCGAGTCCGGTCGAAAATTCCGCTCGTCTGTATGCTAGTCCGACGGACACAAACCCACGGTAGGGCAGCTATTGGCTACTGGCTATCAACTTCCTTATTTTAGTCCGGTCGTACGTCATCACGTACGAATCCGTTGGACTTTGGTGTGATTGTGTGTAGGCAAGTCCGTTCGTTCAAAAGTCCGACGAAAGTCCGCCGGAATGGCCATCGGACTTTTGTTGCCGAAAAGTCAGCTCGTGTGTACGCGGCCTAAGCTTGTCAGTTGTCCATCTTGAGGGCCCATTCAGACCTGGTCATCCAGATGCTTTTCATTAACGTGTATTAAAGTGGTGTTCCAGCCGAAATTATACTTTTTAAATAAAAATACCCCTATAATACACAAGCTTAATGTATTCTAGTAAAGTTAGTCTGTAAACTAAGGTCTGTTTTGTTAGTTTATAGCAGTAGTTTGTTATTTTATAAACTTACAGCAGGCAGTGGCCATCTTAAGTGTGGGCATCTGAAGCCAGACTGTATTTCTTCCTGGATCTCATCCTTGCAGATCTCGCACATGCTCAGTGCAGCACAAGCAGTGTAATAGGTTTCAGGTCAGGTTTCCATAGCAACGGCAGTGTCAGAGGAAGTTGCCGCCCCTTCCCAGAAGGCATTGCAAACAGGAAATGATGCGATGGGCCGCGGCCAGGGAGGAGGAAGTGAAAAATGAATACAGCAGATATACAGTAAGTGCTGAGAAAAAAAAATAAAAAAATATCCAATTCGTTTACAGTGCACAGTTTAGTGAGGGATGCTGAAGAGTTGTAAAAGTGGGTGGAACTCCACTTTAAATGTGCTTTTTTTCACCAGAGTTAGGGCTCAGTCACACATATTGATGCAGCCACAACTCACATCTTAACTGAGAAACGTCCCCTGTATTGCTCTCTGTCTCCTCCAAATCTCCGACTTCCCTTTTTTCTTTTTTTTTTTTCTTGCAGCCATCATCTGACTTCCCTCAGGCACAGGTGTCAAGCTGGCAGCCCTCCAGCTGTTGTAGAACTACAAGACCCATGATGCATTGCAAGGCATGATGGGACCTGTAGTTCCGCAACAGCCGTAGGGCCGCCAGTTTGACACAACTTGCATTAGAGGGTCTTTACGTTTGTTCTCCATCGTCCCACTGTATGTAGAAATGTAGCCGCCCTCTTTTGCTGGCTCCTAAGATGAACCATGGACTATAGGATTTGTAGTGTGCATACAGCAGTATGCAGTACATGACCCCAAGTAATGTTCCAAACAAACATAATTGTTGGAGAAAAGAAAAAAGGTTTTGGAGCTCACAAAAGCACATTACAAGGAGGCAGAAAAATCACATCGTGAAAATAGTTTACAGGGCTTATAACCGCTTCTGGACCACCCTATACCACATTTACTGCTACAGGGCGGCCCTTCTGTGCAGGATCACACATACACACACAGCATGTCACGAAAGTGAGTACACCCCTCACAGTTTTGTAAATATTTTCTTCTATCTTTTCATGTGACAACACTGAAGAAATGACACTTTGCTACAATGTAAAGTAGTGAGTGTACAGCTTGTATAACAGTGTAAATTTGCTGTCCCCTCATATTAACTCAACACACAGCCATTATTTCTTGCCAAATTACGCTGGCCATACGAGTTACCCTCTTTCTTTAAAATCTCTTGTAATGTTTAAACACTTCAGCCCCTGGAAAGGATTTACCCCCTTCATGACCAGGCCATTTTTTGCGATACGGCACTACGTCGCTTTAACTGACAATTGCGCGGTCGTGCGACACTGTATCCAAATAATATATTTGTCCTTTTTTTCCCCCCACAAATAGAGCTTTCTTTTGGTGGTATTTTATCTCCTCTGCGGTTTTTATTTTTTGCGCTATAAACAAAAAAAGAGCAACAATTTAAAAAAAAAAAAAAACACAATATTTTTTAACTTTCTGCTATAAAACATTCCCAATAATTAAAGGAATTAGATTTATTTATTTTTTTACCAAAAACATGTAGCAGAATACATATTGACTTAAATTGATAAAGGAATTAGATTTTTTTTTTATCAATTTGTCAATATGTATTCTGTTACATGTTTTTGGTAAAAAAAAATCCCAATAAGCGTATATTGACTGGTTTGCGCAAAAGTTATAGCGTCTTCAAACTATGGGTTAGATTTGTGGACTTTTTATATTTATTGTTTTTACTAGTAATCAGCGATTTTAACGTGAATGCGAAATTGTGGCGGACAAATCTGACGCGGACACTTTTTGGGGACCAGTGACACCAATACAGTGATCAGTGCTAAAAAATGCACTGTCACTGTATAAATGACACTGACAGGGAAGGGGTTAACATCAGGAGCTATCAAAGTGTTAAATGGGTGCCTAGCCAGTGTTTTTCTAAACTGTGGGAGGTACTTTTCCTGGGGGGGGAGGGGGAGGCTTGGATCCATGTCCCTGCTTTGCAGGAACACAGGATCCAAGTCTTCCCTACTGACAGAACGGGGACCTGCCTTGTGTACATAGGTGTTCTGCCTGTGTACTGAACAATCAGCGGGTGCCGATGGAAATCGAGTCACAGTGGGAGCAAGCCGCTGGCGTCGTGCATATGCACGCCCTACCCAGAGGAGCGGTAAAACTGTTATGGGGCGGACCTGAAGCGGTTAATTTTAATTTCCTTGTTTACATAGGTAGACCACCGTTCTGCCTGTCCTCGGGACGATCGGCAGGTTCTGGCGGCCGCCGGACCCACTGATTGGCTCCCGCTGTGTCCAATTACAGGGGGAGTGGGGCTCCAGTGGTGCGCCCCAGAACCCTTTAAAGAAATCACACACACTTGTCTTTGTACTCCTCACCTGGTTGCCGTCGCACACGCTTGATACCATCTGAACCAAATAAGTTTATCTTGGTCTCATCAGACCACAGGACATGGTTCCAGTAATCCATGTCCTTAGTCTGCTTGTCTTCAGCAAACTGTTTTCGGGCTTTCTTGTGCATCATCTTTAGAAGAGGCTTCCTTCTGGGATGACAGCCATGCAAACCAATTTGATGCAGTGTGCGGCGCATGGTCTGAGCACTGACAGTCTGACCCCCCCACCCCTTCAACTACTGCAGCAATTCTGGCAACACTCATACGTCTATTTCCCAAAGACAACCTCTGGATATGACGCTGAGCACGTGCACTCAACTTCTTTGGTCGACCATGGCGAGGCCTGTTCTGAGTGGAACCTGTCCTGTTATACCGCTGTATGGTCTTGGCCACCGTGCTGCAGCTCAGTTTCAGGGTCTTGGCACTCTTCTTATAGCCTAGGCCGTCTTTATGTAGAGCAACAATTCTTTTTTTCGGATCCTCAGAGGATTCTTTGCCATGAGGGGCCATGTTGAACTTCCAGTGACCAGTATGAGAGAGTGAGAGCGATAACATCAAATTTGACACACCTGCTCCCCAATTCACACCCGAGACCTTGTAACACTAACGAGTCACATGACACCGGGGAGGGAAAACGGCTAATTGGGCCCAACTCGGACATATTTACTTAGGGGTGTACTCACTTTTGTTGCCAGCGGTTTAGACATTAATGGCTGTGTGTTGAGTTATTTTGAGGGGACAGTAAATTTACACTGTTATACAAGCTGTACACTCACTACTTTACATTGTAGCAAAGTGTCATTTCTTCAGTGTTGTCACATGAAAAGATAGAATAAAATATTTACAAAAATGTGAGGGGTGTACTCACTTTTGTGAGATACTGTATATACGTGATCCTGCACTTCCGCCTAGGAGGCGCGCACCACTGGCGTCCCGAACAATCACAGCCAAAGCCGATCTGCAGGTGCCGGGCACTGGATATCTGCCAGCACCCTGTCGATCTTCGATAAAACACACAAAAACGGAGGCAGAAAACATGACAGATTTCCGTTCTGACGGGGGGAATGGATTCTGTGTCCTTGCAAAGCAAGGAATAAAATCCATCTCTTCCCCTAGTAAAACAGTACACTGTGTACACACAAACACTGGCTAGGCACACAGTTAACACTTTGACGGCCCCAGATGTTTAACCCCTTCCCAGCCAGTGTCATTAGTACAGAGACAGTGAATATGTTTAGCACTGATCTCTGTATTAGTGCCACTGGTCCCCACAAAGTGTCAAAAGCATCATTTAGCGTCAGAATGTCTGCTACAATATCGTAGTCCCGCTATAAGTCGCTGATTGGTGCCATTACTAGTATTAAAACAAAATAAAAATTCCACTATATATCCCAGATGCTATAATATGCTACAGATGATATATGTAGATGCTATAACTTTTGCACAAACCAATCAGTATATGCTTATTGGGATTTTTTTTTACCAAACATATGTAGCAGAATACATATTGGCTTAAATTTATGAAGAAATGTTTTTATTTTTTTTTATTGGATATGTTTTATAGCAGAAAGAAAATTTTTTTTTTTTTTTGATTTTCAGTCTATTTTTTGTTTATAGTGTAAAATATATAAAAAAAACAAAAAAAAAACGCAGTGGTGATCAAATGCCACCAAAAGAAATCTCTATTTGTGTGAAAAAAATGTCAAATTTTATTTGGGTACAGCGTGACACAACCGCGCAATTGTCAGTTAAAGTAACGCAGTGCTGTATCTCAAAAATGGCCTGGTCACGAAAGGGGAGGTAAATCTTCCAGAGGTCCAGTAGTAGATGTGAATGTATGAATTCTGGAGAATAAGTATATTGTTCAGGACCCGTTCACACCCAGCTTTTTTGAAACAAGCGTTTTTTTTTTCTTTGCGCAGTTTTCGTGCAACACGCCAAGAGAAGCCCACTGACATCAGCAAACACAGGAAAGCAGCTTGTGGATCTTTCTGCTGCTTGCCGGGTTTGCATGTTTTTAGCGCAGCAAAATGCGCGTTTGCTTGCTGCATTAGGGGTATCAACAATTATTAATCTGCACGTTTGTGTGTTCCCAGAACACGCAGCTGTGAATTTAACCTTAGTGTCACTTTAAAGTGTATTTTGTTTTTTTTTGTTTGTTTGTTTTGGATGGAATTAGGATGTACTTGAACCCCGGTCACGTTTTTATTGCTGGGCGAGAATTCATCCTCTCTATCTATCCTAGGGGAAGCCCACTTCCTATCCTTTCGTTTCTCTAGAGGCGATTCCAGTCCTATGTGGCAATATCTAAAACTTCCAGTCTGTTGCAATCCCTCTCCGATAAGAAAAGTATTTGTATTATCTCATGATTCATAGCTTCATTCTTCCATTCTTATTTTTTGTTTCCTTATCTCCTATAACTCTGAGCCAAATGTGATACAATCCTGCGGCTCATTTGCATATCTCCTCTTCATTACTTTGTATCCCTCATTGTTGAAATGCCAAAATTTTGTAGAAGATTTTTTTTGGTTGTTGTCTAAACTGCTTACTGTTATAAAAGTGTCTCCTTCTATTTATTAGGGCTGATTTACAGGGCATCCGGCCTCTGATCTGCGAATGACATTCAGCTACGCCTAGGATGGCGGCGGAATTTATAAAAAGTTGCTGCAAAGGGTGTTTTCATAGCGAACAGAAGAAAGGTGAGTGTGACAGATAATTACAAAGTACCACTATGGGACCGGTTTTAAAATTTCTTGCTAAATTACGCTGGCCATACGCGTTGCAATCTTTCTTTAAAATCTCTTGTAATGTTTAACCACTTCAGCCCCTCGGAAAGGTATTACCCCCTTCATGACCAGGCCATTTTTTGCGATACGACACTGCGTCGCTTTAACTGACGATTGCGCGGTCGTGCGACACTGTATCCAAATACATTTTTTTTGTCCTTTTTTATTCCACAAATAGAGCTTTCTTTTGGTGGCATTTTATCTCCTCTGTGGTTTTTATTTTTTGCACTATAAACAAAAAAAAGAGCGGCAATTTTGAAAAAAAAAAGCAATATTTTTTAACTTTCTGCTAAAAAACATTCCCAATAATTAAAAAAAAAAAATCTAATTTCTTTATCAATTTATGCCAATATGTATTCTGCTACATGTTTTTGGTAAAAAAAAATCCCAATAAGCGTATATTGACTGGTTTGAGCAAAAGTTATAGCGTCTACAAACTATGGGTTAGATTTGTGGACATTTTATATTTTTTATTGTTTTTACTAGTAATCAGCGATTTTTAATGGGAGTGCGAAATTGCGGCGGACAAATCTGACGCGGACACTTTTTGGGGACCAGTGACACCAATACAGTGATCAGTGCTAAAAAAATGCACTGCCACTGTATAAATGAAACTGGCAGGGAAGGGGTTAACATCAGGGTGCTATCAAAGAGTTAAGTGTGCTCCTAGCGAGTGATAACTGTGGGGGGGGGGGGGAGTTGCTGTGACAGGAGGAAAATGGAGATTTGCGTTTCTGCTAGCAGTTAGCAGAAAGGCAAGATCTCAAATTTCCTCCCTCACAGAATGGCGATCTTCCTTGTTTACATAGGCAGACCACCGTTCTGCCTGTCCTCGGAACGATCAGCAGGTTCCGGCGGCCGCCGGACCCGCTAATTGGCTCCCGCTGTGTCCAATCACCACGGGAGTGGGGCTCCGGTGGCGCTCCCCAGAGCCCTTTAAAGATATCACATACAGGTACGTGATTTCGCGCTTAAGGGCCGCCCTGCCACAGTATATGTATGTGGGGCGGTCCTTAAGCGGTTTTAAAGGGTAACTCCACTTTTTTAGGAAAAAAAAAAAAGCAAATAAAAAAAAATAAATATAGACTATAGTGTATACAATTGCAACAAAAGTCATATATTTTTTTTTTAAATAGATTGGTACTAGGCAGGACACCCCTAGGAGTGTCTTTGTTTTAAGGGAGGCAGCAACCTAAACAAATATACCATATAGACTGATCCTAAGCGCGGTTTTCTTTGGTGTAATAAAAGTCATATTGTACTTGAATGTTATTAAAAATTAATTTTCCTTTTTAATCTGCAGTAATTTTTTTTAACATGCAATATGGCAACCTGGAGGTGTTCTGTTCACAGATGGTATACAGAACTCTCCTTTCAGATGGCCCAGGTTCTTGCAGTCAGTCCCCTAATGATGTGATGCCAAAAATTCCCCCCAAAAGCCTGCTGGGATGGGTGATGTGGGTATCTCAGGAGGCTTCAGGCAGCTGGGGACATCATTATCGCCTAGGTGAGAAGGGCTAAAGCACCAGTTCCGCTCCCCAGAAAAACAATTTTATTTGCGATTTTCCTGAAAGGAAATGGGTGTGAAGGTCGGCAGGTTAACAACATTATGAGAACAATGGAACAGCTACGTAGCTTGAAACAATGGCCAGATTAATTTTCTAAACTATCTGGGTCTCCTGGATCATTTTTAAAGACTCACCCTAATTCCCTAATTTCAAGCACATACCGTATAACAAACACCTGTAGGCAGGTGCAGTTAGCTAGTCTGCCACTAGGTGGCACGATTCCAAAATAGTGTCATCAGGTGCTAGGCCCCTAATAGTTGGAGCCCTCCTGCAGTGATGTTATGGCAGAGTCAGGACCCAGATATAAGCCAGGTTGGGAGGAGCCCTAGTACAGTTGGGGCTTGGGAGCCAAACACCCCACGCCTGTGTGGATGTAGCCAGCTAATGGAGGCCCTGGACAGGGCAGGGCAGGAGGCTGCGTAAAAGTAGACCTGCACCCAAAAGAGACGGCTATGAACTCTCTGCCCCTTATTAAGGCGGGATGCGAAAGGCCTTATAGGCCTGGCCAAGAGTTGCCTGAGTGAGGCTATCACCTTGGAGAATCCCACGAGAGAGGTGTACTCATGGGAGGAGGTGACCATAGTGGTCCTATTCCAGTGAGTACTAATGACCGTAGGTGGAAAGAGAGACTGTTAGAGGGAGCTGGCCGCTTTAAAGTACTGCACGATACTTTCACATGTACTGTCAAGCGACCCTGAATATAGGTTAACGTGATGCAACTGTTGTGCCATTTCCCAAATGCCACCAGTAAAGTGCAAAAACTCTATGTGTGGACATTCCTTCTCTTGGGAGATATAAAGGTCAACAGCCAGGTATGTGGTATGAAGGACTCTAGTGTCAAGTGCGGAACAATATATGGCGGGGGATACAGCCTCAGAAGGAGGGTCGCGGTTCTAGCAAGGAGAGGAGCGGGGCAGAGACTTGTGCTGTTGGCGCCAACATCCAGCTAACAGTAAAGCCCCTCCTAACACACCAAGATGCCGCCCTACCTACATGTCACCCTTATCTCCCCCTTTTTTTTTTCTCTTCTCTCCTCACTTTCTTTCCTGACTCATCTTCTAACTACCCCTCCTCCCCCCTCCATAATAATACCAGTAAAGCTTCCTGAAGACCGCCAGGCTACAAGTTACAGTGCCAGACACATTACAAGCCATCCCAGTCCTCAACCATGATCTCATTTCTCGTTTGCTTTGGCTTCCTCAGTCAAGAGACATAACAGCCCACCTTATGTATTGACTTCCCTGCCCATTCCTATACAAGAAAACGTATTGTCTGCAACACCTGCATATCTCTCCCAGCTCCAAAGATACAATTACAGTTTTGGCTGGAATTTGGCCAATACTTAAATATTTTGGCAAGAAAGAGAGATCACATATATGGAAATGTGTCTTTTGTAAAACTATTTATGGTCCGTCTGTACTCTCCGAACTGATGGAAGTAGGAAGTAGAACAAACACCACGTGAGGTCAGGACGTGTCTTGTCTAAAAAAAAAATATATATATATATATGAATTTGGCTCCAAAAAAAAAATCTTTTTCTATCTTAGAAATTTGGGGAAGATCCTCTAGCGTTCTATTGGTTATTCAACATTGCTGGTACGCAATTCTCTGCAGGAAACCCAGCCTGGTCTCTCTGCCAGCTGAGGACTTACTGAAATGTCATTAGTGACATTGTACCAATAACACTGGTGACGTTGTCCCTCACTGTACAAATGTGGCTTACTGGGAGAGTCCAGGTTTTCACAGCTATTTACTAAAGGCGTACATAGAGTACACACATATTATCACCTCGTTGCACCGCCTAGCCGTGTCTCATCCGTTCTCCTCCGCTATGATCTGCTGCTATCATCAGTCTTCCTGCTAAAATGTAACCCTTTATGGCCACCTGTATGCCAACATGTAACCCTTTATGGTCACCACTCACCAGTATGCTAACATGTAACCCTTTATGGTCACCACTCACCAGTATGCCAACATGTAACCCTTTATGGTCACCACTCACCAGTATGCCAACATGTAACCCTTTATGGTCACCACTCACCTGTATGCTAACATGTAACCCTTTATGGTCACCACTCACCAGTATGCCAACATGTAACCCTTTATGGTCACCACTCACCTGTATGCTAACATGTAACCCTTTATGGTCAACTGTATGCAAGAAAACTACCATAAAGGTATTACTCAGGATCAAGAACGGCAATACGGGCAGGGTCAACTAATAGGGGGATAGTGCAGGCCTTCCTGTGGGGATCTGGGGTCCCATCAGTTTAGTAGGGGGTTCAGGGGCAGAGGGGGGGCTTTTTTTAAATATCTTTGGGTGCATGCACAGTAATCTCATGGGCCATGGCTTCCAGCAATTAAAAGACGGGAACAGAGAGGAGACTATTTATTCATTTTTTTGAAGGAGGTGAAGTAATGTTCCCTGCTGTGGTTTCAGACAAATTAAATTAACCGCTTCAGGTCTGCCCCATAGCAGTTTTACCGCTCCTCCGGGTAGGGCGTGCGCATGCAAGCCGCCAGCGGCTTACTTCCACCGTGACTCGATGTCCGCCGGCACATGCTGATTGTTCAGTACACAGGCAGAACATCAATCTGCCTATGTGAACAAGGCAGATCTCCGTTCTGTCAGTAGGGAAGACATGGATCCTGTGCTCCTGCAAGGCAGGGACAAGGATCCAAACCTTCCCCCCTAGGAAAAGCACCTCCCACAGTTTAGAAAGACACTGGCTAGGCACCCTTTAATAGCTCCTGATGTTAACCCCTTTCCCAGCCAGTGTCATTAGTACAGTGGCAGTGCATATTTTTAGCACTGATCACCGTACCGTCTTAGTGTCACTGGTCCCCAAAAAGTGTCAGTTAGTGTCCAAATTGTCCGCTGCAATATCGTAGTCCTGCTATAAGTCACTAATCGCTGCCATTACTAGTAACAAATACATAAATAAAGATATTAATTAGTTTGTAGACACTATAACTTTTGTGCAAACCAATCAATATACACTTATTGGGATTTTTTTTTACCAAAAATATGTAACAGAATACATATTGGCCTTTTTTTATTGCATGTTTTTTAGTAGAAAGTAAAAAAATGTTTTTATATTTTTCAATATTGGCAGTCTTTTTTTTGTTTATAGCGAAAAAAATACAAAACGCAGAGGTGATCAAATACCACCAAAAGAAAACTATTTGTGGGAAAAAAAATTACAAATTTTATTTTAGTACAGTGTCGCATGACCGCACAATTGTCAGTTAAAGCAACGCAGTGTAGTTTCGCAAAAAATTGCCTGGTCAGAAAGGGGGTAAATCCTACAGAGGTCAAGTGGTTAAAGGTTTGACCTCTTCTTCTATATTAAATATGCCAGGGCAGGCTGGAACCTGATGGAAGACAAGGGCCTCTTCTCCACAACCCTGGCCCAGTGGTTGTGGGGGTCTGCAGACAGAGGCTTATCAGATCTGTGCTGGTAACGTCAGTGGTTGCTAGGGATGCAGTGAGTGCCAGCAACTCCTGCTTCTTAAGGAGCCATTGGCAGCAGGAAACGGTTATATACATATATAGGGGTGGTAGAAATACCAGTTTTATTTATGATGTTCGGCTCCTGCCCAAACAGCCAAAGTTTAGACTGAACCATTGGCTCATTGGGGGGGCTCAGGAAGACAGTATGGGGCCCCCACAATTTCTAATGGTGGCCCTGAATACTAGTACCGAGGGAGCCTGGAGAAGCAAGAAAGAATTATTTCAACCCTCATGTTACTCTTTATTTGTCCATCCCAAACTGTTAACATAGCTTTGTGCTATTTAAAGAGGAACCTCAGCCACAGAAAAAAAAAAAAAAAAAGTCCTTGCAGCAATATTTTCAGGACAGTTCTCTGCCAGCACCTCTCACCATGGCTGCCCAGATGGATCTCACTATTTTTTAGGCCACACTTCCTTCTCAATGTGTTGACTCTACACACTTACTCTCTGGGATAGGATTCGTCATGTGTCTTCTCCTGGAATCTCGGTGAGCTTTGTGTATTTCTTCCAGATCTGTGCAGTAATCCAGTGTGAGACTTCCTGTAATAAAGACTGCACACTGCTGCTCCATCTCCTTGTGCAGGGTAATTGGTCTTAACTCCACCCCCTCCTGTAGTTTTCTTTAGTGGATGGAGCTTGCTTGGCCCCTCCCACAGCTCTGCTCGCTGCACAGGCTATGTACAGAACAGTGATGATGTCACTGTTACAAGGTGATATCTGGGTTTGCAAATACATTTGGTGCACACAAAGAGGATTAATATCTTTAGTGGCAATTGAAAAATATATTCAAATAAATGCATGTATTTAAAAAAAAAAAAAAAAAAACCTAACGGTAACGTAGATGTACAGATCCTTTTTATTTTCTGCTCCTTCCAGCCTTGCCAGACTCAGGATGTGTAGAGGCCCCCGGGAAAGGATCACACATTGTGGATCACCCTCCAATGTCAGCTGTATCAATGAAACAGCAAGTGGGCTGCACAGAGGATTATCTGCTTTCCAAGCTGCCCACAGACGGAAGAGCCATTCCATTTGTCGTTCCAACATTCGCACCGACGTATGTTCAGCCGAGAAACCTGACCAGCCCCACCCACATGGAAGGACTGAAAGGCAAGTGTGTTCTGTGCAATTTAAGGGACTAATGCTTCTCAAAACAACTATACATCTTCGTTATTTCCCATAAAGGTGCCACCTTATCAGTGTTCATCAGTGCAGCTTATCAGTGCCACCTCATCAGTGCCCACCAGTGCAGCCTGATCAGTGTCCATCAGTGCCCACCAGTGCAGCCCATCAGTGCCACCTCATAAGTGCCCACCAGTGCGGCCTATCAGTGCCACCTCATCAGTGCAGCCCATCAGTGCCCACCAGTGCAGCCTATCAAATGTTCATTAGTGCCGCCTATCAGTGCTAACTCATCAGTGCCCACCAGTGCAGCCCATCACTGCCCATCAGTGCCACCTCATCAGTCCCCATCAGTGCCCACCGGTGCAGCCTATCAGTGTTCATCAATGCCACCTCATCAGTGCCCACCAGTGCAGCCCATCAGTGCCACCTCATCAGTGCTGCCTCATCAGTGGCACCTCATCAGTGCCCACCCATGCAGCCCATCAGTGTTCATCAGTGCAGCCTATTAGTGCCACCACATCAGTACCCACCAGTGCAGGTTACCAGTGCCCATCAGTGTCAGGTCATTAGTGCCCACCAGTGCAGCCTATTAGTGTCCATCAGTGCCTACAAGTGCAGCCTATCAGTGTCCATCAGTGCCCACCAGTGCAGCCTATCAGTGTCCATCAGTGCCCAACAGTGCAGTCTCGTCAGACAATTCACACAGGCAGCCAGTATAAGTGCACATCGCATTGGGGAGAAGGACCTAACTGCCAGCCAGCTCGCTCCCTATCCGATCTGCGCTCTGGGGATCTCAGAGCTGCCGCTCCCACTCCGAACACTCTCATTTAGCTGCACCTGTAGCCTCAGCCTTCTCCCGACCATACATGCTGCATCGGGGTGGGGGTCTGGAAGTCAGTGGAGCTCTCGGCCCACCCGCCTTCCCTGCTCCCTGTGGACTACAGCTGCCTCAACGTCAGTGGCATTGTGGGGCGGCCCCCAATGTGCAGGCATCATTTGCCCCACGTTAAAGATGGCCCTGGTGCCGCTCCTCCTAAACTGGCGCCTGAGAAAAACGGGACCCATGGTAGGGATGGCCCTGACAGAGCTGAGGCTGCCAATCACAGGCCGTGTACTGAAGCTACCTCCCTTGTCAGGAAAACTTGTCAGAAGCTATAAAAACACATCCAATAAAAAAAAAATAATAATAATAATAATTTAATTTCTTCATCAATTTAGGCCAATATGTACTCTGCTACATATTTTTGGTAAAAAAACCCCCAATAAGCATATATTTATTGGTTTGCGCAAAAAGTTATAGCGTCTACAAAACGATGGGATTGATTTAGGGACATTTTTAAAATATTTTTTTTACTAGTAATGGTGGTGATCAGCGATTTTTAGAGGGACTGCGCCATTGCGGCGGACAAATCTGACACTAAGGGCTAGTTTAAACTTGCTTCAAAACAAGGCTTCGGACACGCTTTGTTAAAGCTCTCTGAACGCCAGTCAAAGCTTCTGTCACTAAATAAATAAAATGGTTAGCTTACAGTCGTCCTGTTTACACCTTGCATTTGCTTTGCTTCAAAAATGATACCCCATGTAGCTTTAGTGGTGCTTCAAAGTGTCTTCAAAGCCTCCATAGAATTCTATGGCGAAGCACCTGCAGCTTTTGAGAGGCTTTAATTCAGCTTTAGCTACCCTTTGTTTTGGAGGAAGGTATGAGATATCCACACACACAGGGCATCTGCCAAGCTTCAAAAGAGCATCACCGAAGCATCAATAAACCTTCACCGAAACATCACAGAAGCATGCGTCTTCTACACCCCAGAGGATCTTCACAGTCTTCTTTGGCTTGTAGTGTAATATAAGAAGGGCTAAAATTGAAGCGCCACACCACTGCTAAGAGGTCCAGCTACAACTTTATTCCAATAAAGGTCAATTCAAGAAAAATCTAACGGTCTAAGTGCCCCCTTTATCGGGGCTAGGAGATTATTATGTCAATCTGACATCAATACAATATCCACATCCACGGGATCATAATTAAAACCAAACAGTCAATAGTAATGAGTGTGTCAAAGTAATCACATAAAAACGAGAACATGAGTTAAAAAAAAAAAAAAAAAAAGAGAGATAGAATATGGGTGAAATGTTAAAGTATAACTAAAAGAAAAACTTTTTTCTTCGTTTTGGATGGAGTGGAGAGGGTTTAGAACACCTCCCGTTTTTTTTTTATTGCTGTCTGTGCCCCCCCCCGTTAAGGAGACTCACCCTCTGGTATGTGTCCTGTTTACCATTATCATTGAAAGTAAAAAGAAAATCACAAATTTTGGGTTGTCCCCCGAAAAGTAATTCGGGGAAATCTTCCAATAGGGACACTAGTTTTGGTGAACTGGGGGGTCCCCAAGGAATTCCCTTATCTTGCAGATATTTTATCTCACTTCCTGTTTTGCCTATGGGACAGGAAGTGAAGGTAAATCTCCCCGATGGGACGCAGATGGCAACAAAAAATAATCTGAGAGGGGTTATAACTCTCCCTTACTTTATCCAAAAAGGAGCAAAAAAAAAAAAAAAAAAAAAAAAGAATCTTCCAATGAAGACATAAGTTTTGGTGACCTGGGGGGTTCCCCAAGGGATTCCATTAATTTTCAGGTATTTTCTCTCACTTCCTGTTTGGCTATGGGACAGGAAGTGAAGGTAAATCTCCCCAATGGGACACAGATGGCAAAAAAAAAAAAATGGACAGGGGATATAACTAGGGTTGCACCGATACTAGTATCGGTGCCAGTGCCGATACAGAGTATTTGCAGCGATACCTGAAACAGATACTTTCAGGCTCGGTTCTTTGAGCTGTCAGAGGGTTTCACCAGTGTTAAAGAAGTCCGGTAATTGGAGCTGTCAAAAAAAAAAAAAAAAGCACCCGGAAATGTTTATTAACCACTTCAGCCCCGGAAGGATTTACCCCCTTCCTGACCAGAGCGTTATTTGCGATTCGGCACTGCATCGCTTTAACTGACAATTGCGCGGTCGTGCGACGTGGCTCCCAAACAAAATTGACGTCCTTTTTTTCCCACAAATAGAGCTTTCTTTTGGTGGTATTTGATCGCCTCTGCGATTTTTATTTTTTGCGCTATAAACAAAATAAGAGCGACAATTTTGAAAAAAACGCATTATTTTTTACATTTTGCTATAATAAATATCCCCCAAAAATATATAAAAAAAACATTTTTTTTCTTCAGTTTAGGCCGATCGTATTCTTCTACATATTTTTGGTAAAAAAAAAATCGCAATAAGCGTTTATTAATTGGTTTGCGCAAACGTTATAGTGTTTACTAAATAGGGGATAGTTTTATGGCATTTTTATTATTAATTTTTTTTTTTACTAGTAATGTTTTTACTAGTAATGGCGGTGATCAGCGATTTTTATTGTGACTGCGACGTTATGGCGGACATGTCGGACATTTTTGACACATTTTTGGGACCATTGTCATTTATACAGCGATCAGTGAGATTAAAAATGCACTGATTACTGTGTAAATGACACTGGCAGTGAAGGGGTTAACCACTAGGGGGCGGGGAGGGGTTAAGTGTGTCCTAGGGAGTGATTACTAACTGTAGGGGGGTGGGCTGTGTGGCTGACGTCACTGATCTCTGCTCCGATGACAGGGAGCAGAGATTGAGTGACACTTGTCACTAGGCAGAATGGGGAGATGCTGTTTACAACGGCATCTCCCCGTTCATCCGCTCCGTGAGGCGATCGCGGGTCTCCCCGCGGCGATCGAGTCCGCGGGACCCGCGACCCGACTCACGGAGCTCCCGGGCGGCGCGCACGCACGGGCACGGCGGGAAATTCAAATGGACGTACAGGTACGCCCATTTGCCCAGCCGTGCCGCTCTGCCGACGTACATCGGCGTGCGCCGGTCGGCAAGCGGTTAACAACATTGCTCAGCCCTGAAACACTAAAATAAAAAGATACATATACATGTATATTTCTGTTTCTTCATCTGCAGATCAAAGGGATGAACAAATGTTCCTCTGTTTAACCCCTTAATAACCCTTAATTTACTCAGCCTTAATTAACTCCTTATTCTCCTCCATTTAATTATTTTCTCGTTTTTATAAACGATAAACAAACAATTAAAACTTTTTTTTTTTTTGTTTGCTTTGTTAGTGAATATTTTTACACATTAACATATATTTACACAATTCACATTGAAAAAGCGCAAAATTTAAAAAAACTTATTTAATTTGTAAATAACTTTTCAATGCTTTGTACCATTGCTGACAGCTGAAGTTAAAACAAAACAGTTGCGGTAGGTATCGGTGATTGGTATCGGCGAGTACTAAAAAAAAAAAAAAAAAGTATTGGTACTCGTACTCATTGTAAAAAAAATGGTATTGGTGCATCCCTAGTTATAACCTTCTCTTGCTCTATTCAAAATGAAAAAAAAAAAAAAAAAAGTTTTGCCCAATGTGACAGACCTAGCCGGGACAGAAGCTTTTGGGGGGGACTGAATTCTAGTCTCTTGCCGACAGATCATGGGCCCTGGCATTTGGGGCAACGGTGTTCTTTGTGAGCTGTATGCCTGGGGACCCTTGAGGTGGTGTTACTTTGGATTCAGGTCCATATCCCCCCCAAGAGACACAGACTCTGGGAACCCTGTATTTGCCATATTACAAATAGTGACTGATTCATACTGTTGGGACACATACTGTTAGATGCTAATGTCATCAACTCCAGCCACCTGTCTGTTGTCTTCTATATTGTAAATGAGACTAGTGTGGCTTCTTTTTCAGCCATTGTTGACTGGGCTAATTAACCCTGCAATTGTATGAAGGAGTCCTGTGTTTAAACTTATGATAATGTATCATCTACTGTGTGAAGCTCGGTGACAACAAGTCTGACCTGTAGTGAAATCCTGATTTATCATAACAATGACCAAGCTGCTTAAAGGGATTAGTTAATGAGCTCATGTTAATTAGGTTTCTGGTCACAGGTGTATTTTCAGAGTAATATACACCTCCTCTTTTTACTGTATATAAGACTTGTATTCCTTTCAATAAAAGTTCATTCCTGTTTGACCCTCAAGACAGAGCCTCGTCTCGTACTTGGGGGATAATTATTTTCTTGTTCGGCTGACTGAAGTGTCCGGTAGCTGCCTTTGTGTTCGGAAATGGAAGGTCTTAAACGGCTTTAACCCCTTTCATACTCGGGGTGTCGTTACACCCATAGTTCTACTTTAAACCTAATAAAAAAAAAATAACTCAAACCTGGTATGTGTATAAATTGAACCATACATTCTACAATGTACAGTCGTACAGATATGTTCTTTCTAGCTCCGATGAAGGGGGAACTTAGACCCCTGAAACGCGTTTGATATTTCTTCAATTGTACCACTGACCTTTAATGGAATAAAGTTGTATCTGGACACCTTAGCAGTGGTGTGGCTCTTAAAATTCAGCCCTTTTTTACATCATCAAATCAACACCTGAGTCATTATCTGGTGAGAGGGAGAATATTCCCTATAATAACAATGTAAGAGGGAGAGGACAATAGGTCTGACGTGCTTTTACGTAAAAAAAGTTTGGTAAGTGACAGCTTTTATTTCACGCTGATCTTCTAATGTCAGCAGTAATTCCTCATCTTGTGACTCACATATCTGATGCCTTTACTTTCTGTCACTCAGGATCTGCAAGGGCCACATTCACAGACAGGAAGACGGAGCTGTCTGCAGCTTATCAGTATGGAGCGAACTATGACATCGTCTACAACGCGGGCTTCGTCCAGACGCACATGTCACCCGATCTGAACAGACGTGGAACGATGAGCCCAGACGCAGCTAGAATGTATGGCTCAGGTAAAAACCTGGGGTTACGTATTTAAAAAAAGAAGACCTGTTCATTGATATACCCCCCCAACATCTGTGTACCCAACAATATTATTTTATAGTGCAAGACTCCAATGTTTAACCACTTCAGCCCCCGGAAGGATTTGCCCCCTTTAATGACCAGGCCATTTTTTGCGATACAGCACTGCGTCGCTTTAACTGACAGTTGCACGGTCGTGCGACGCTGTAGCCAACCAAAATCGACGTTCTTTTTTTTTTCCCCCCACAAATAGAGCTTACTTTTGGTGGTTTTTGATCCGCTCTGCGAGTTGTATTTTTTGCGCTATAAACAAAGAGTGACAATTTTGAAAAAAAAAATATATTTTTTTTTTTACTTTTTGCTATAATAAATATCCCCAAAAAAATAATAATTTATTCATCAGTTTAGGCCGATATATATATATATATATATATTCTTCCAAATATTTTTGGTAAAAAAAAAAAAAAAGGCATATATTGATTGGTTTGCGCAAAAGTTATCGCCTCTACAAACCATGGGATAGATTTAGGGACTTTGATTTTTTTTTAAAATTGTTTTTACTAGTAATGGTGGCGATCTGTGATTTTTTTACCGGGACTGCGACATTGAGGTGGACAAGTCTGACCTCAAATGACACTTTTTGGGGACCAGTGACATTACATTGGTCAGTGCTATAAAAATGCACTGATCAATGTAAAAATGACACTGGCAGGGAAGGGGTTAACACTAGGGGGGAGATCAAGGGGTTAACTGTGTTCCCTAGGTGTGTTCTAACTGTAGGAGGGATGAGCTGCCAGGGACATGACAGAGATCACTGTTACCGATCACTGTCATGTCATCTGGCAGAACGGGTAATCGCCTTGTTTACAAAGGCAGATCCCCGTTCTGCCTCTGTACTAGGCGATCGCGGGTCGCCAGCGGACATAGAGTCCCCTCAACCTGCAGGCACGCTCCCGCAGCAACTGCACCTGCGCGAGCCGCCGTACAGCTAAGGCGATTTGCGCAGGAGAGCCAACCTGCCGCCATACAACGAGGGCGGCTGGTCGACAAGTAGTTAACAAACTTAATACATTTCAAGTGCATCTTACAGATTTTCTTTTTAGAAAGCAGCCACAGCCTGAGTAGAAAAGCCTGTTGCCAGCAGGCATGTTGCAAAGAAGGACCCTTGCCCTCTGTATGCAAGCAGCGGCCTCTCTGCAGAGATACGAACACCTCCCCCCTGCTGAGTCAGAACTAAAGCTCTCCAACCAGCAGAGAACATAAGCTTGCAGGATTGCAGAGCTAGAGACTCTGACTCAGTTAAAGAGGAATTTCACCCCCCACCCTTTTATTTATTTATTTTGCTCCCCCTCTTAATTGATGCTGAGCAGGCCACACTTCAGAAGATGCTCAACCACACAGAGGATCCAGCGTTGTCCTGCTGAGATCATCTTTAATGCAGTCGCCGCCGAGTCCCGCACTGCCATGAACATCTGTGACGTCATCGGAGAGGCTGCGCCGGCTCTTCGCGGCACCGGCACAGCTTACTGGTGACGTGCTTCTAGGCCCGCCTCCCTCATCTGTTAGTGAATGGGATGACATGGGGGGCTCCTGATGCCTCCCGGGATTTGCACCTCACATATCCCAGGAGGCAGGAGGGCACTGACATTATTGGCCTATGCCGTGATGTAAAATGGGGGGGCAGGTCAGAACTTAATTTTAGAGCTGCACGATTAATCGTTAAAAATCTTTTCTCTTCCCGTTCTTCAAAACAGTATGTCACGATTCTAACAAGTGCAGAGAGTTCTCACACCTGGGAAAGAAAAACAAAAAATCTGGGCAGCCTGCCAAGTTTTATTACAACACTTTAAGTAGAAACAAAGTATATTTTTGTTCTTTTATCAAAGAACAAAGGCTCTAATAGGCTTTAAAAAAAAGGTGGGCTCCGAGCGCAGAGCATTACACTCGGAGCCCACCCAGGTGTGTTAGGAAAGCAAATGAATATTTGCTTTTCTAACAATGAACCGCCTCTCCGCCAATCAGGAAGCGCGGGTCTAATACCCATCACCTGATTGGCTGAAGGCAGAGGCGATCCTAGCGGAACGGAGGAAGAGACGCAGGGAAGCATGGAGAACAGCATGGAGGACCCGCTGCTCGTCCCACACAGCTCGCCGCTGTCACCTGCTGCCTGACCTGCCACGAAGATGGGGTAAGTTTTGGGCAGACAGTGGGCAGGGGTCACAGTGGCTGCATTTGATGGGGCACAAGTGGCTGCATATGATGGGGCACAAGTGGCTGCACATGATGGGGCACAAGTGGCTGCACATGATGGGGCACAAGTGGCTGCACATGATGGGGCACAAGTGGCTGCACATGATGGGGCACAAGTGGCTGCACATGATGGGGCACAAGTGGCTGCACATGATGAGGCACAGTGGCTGCATTTGATGGGGCACAGTGGCTGCAATTGATGGGGCACAGTGGCTGCAATTGATGGGGCACAGTGGCTGCAATTGATGGGGCACAGTGGCTGCAATTGATGGGGCACAAGTGGCTGCAATTGATGGGGCACAAGTGGCTGCAATTGATGGGGCACAAGTGGCTGCAATTGATGGGGCACAGTGGCTGCAATTGATGGGGCACAGTGGCTGCAATTGATGGGGCACAGTGGCTGCAATTGATGGGGCACAGTGGCTGCAATTGATGGGGCACAAGTGGCTGCATTTGATGGGGCACAAGTGGCTGCATTTGATGGGGCACAGTGGCTGCATTTGATGGGGCACAGTGGCTGCATTTGATGGGGCACAGTGGCTGCATTTGATGGGGCACAGTGGCTGCATTTGATGGGGCACAGCGGCTGCATTTGATGGGGCACAGTGGCTGCATTTGATGGGGCACAGTGGCTGCATTTGATGGAGCACAGTGGCTGCAATTGATGAGCACAATGGCTGCATTTGTTGGGGGTTTTTTTCAGTACTTTGAGCACCAGCCGCCACTGCTTTGGGGGACATTTTCTTAGCAACAGAGTGGAATTTATTGGGGAACGTAGGAAAGGTAAGTATTATGCTTCTACTTTACAGCGACATGCTTGCTTGGCAGGGTTACTTTATTGATGACAAACATCTCACTTTATAGTTATATTATGACTTTGTCTTCCTGTTTCTCCGATACATTGTCTACACAGCAATCTACAGCAAATAATGATTTAGGACTTTCCTCTGATGATTAGGACATTAATCATGACAATGTTTGAACAACTTACAGGGAAATATGAATGCTGCTACATAGTCAGACTGTGGTGATAGACTCCAGAAATGACAACACCACATTAGCATCAGCAATAATTCAACTTCTTTTGAGAGTTAACAGGTGTAGCACCCTTTAGTGGTAAAAGGATATGTACACGCATACCCTACTTTTAAGTACACAATTGGACCAGAGCATGTATGTAAAACAAAAATGTACTTAAAGTGATGCAATACCTTTTTTCACTTCTCAATACATGTACTGCATTGCAATAGTCATTTACAGGCATAACTGATGCCCTAGGCAAGTTATCCGACCCCAAAATCGGATATGTTGTAGTCCTGGGTCCCCTCTCGGTGCCCCCCAAGTTTGGTGTCCCTGTCATTTATGATTCGGGAGCAGTGCCATGTCAAGCTGACCAAGATTTCCCATAATTGCCAACGTGTCCGTACTTCCGAGGCACTTTACATTCACTCGCGGGTATGTCTGTACTCGCGAGTGTACGTAAAGTGAGGGTACGTAAAGTGGGGTATGCCTCTATAGTTAGGTTTTTTTTGTAGTGTAGGAAAATTTAGGCAAGCTTGGCAGGCAGCCAAGCCTGTGTGTTTGATTCTGGGTTGGCAGGAAGCCAGGAAGAGCTGGGTGACTCAAAGGCAGCATCACCGAGACCTCCCCTCTTCTTCCAGAACATGCTAGGAGCTTCTGGAAAGGAAGAAGTGGAGAGGGGGAGCTGCCTGGAGTGTTCTGAGGGCCCTGTCCAATCCCCAACTAGGATTGGCAGGGGGCAGGACCCCCTCAAACTCTCAGGGTCAGCTCAATTGGGGAGGAGTTGGTTATCGGGTGGAAGATGGAGATGGAGTGGTAGGCTGTTGGGGCCTTTGAGGGAGCTCCCCAGTCTGGGGGGGGGGGGGTGACCTTGGGCCTGGGCTTGGGTGCGTACGGGACTCTCTTACAGCCAGCCCACAGAGGTGTCAAGACCAGGAGGCACAGGAGGAGCAAGAGGACAACAGGAGAACACTGCCGGGCAAGTCTGTAGGAGTTCCACAGAGGCAGCCAGGAGGGCTGGTGAGTGTTCACACAGTCAGGATGACTGGGAGGCACGCCTGAGAGGACTGGGAGAGTGCAGTCTGGGATGGGTGCAAAGCCAGTGGATTGGACTGTGGTGGCACGGGCAATGGAGATAGGCAGCTGCAGCCAGGAGGGCTGACAGGGCCTGAAGATGTGGTGCAGGGGATCAGTAGCACTAGGACTACCTACATTTTTTTTTGTGCCAGGCCTAAAACATAGTGCTAGCTGGTCCTTGAAGTGAGGAATCCAGTGATGTGCTGGAGAGTGAGATCACTAATCAAGTGGTGAAATGATGTGCTGGAGCTGGAAGTGAGGAGGTGTATATACAAGGAGTGTCTTTAGTTGGGAGTCCCAACTATTTATTTCTTCAATCAAGTGGGCATCCCATACTACCCTTACCCCATCCAAGTTTAATTCCCCTCAATAAAAACATTTAAAAAAAATTAAAGTACAAGAACTGCTTCTTAACTCCTGAGTGTCTGAAGATTGTGTGCCTGGCTGTGCAGAGTGAGAGAAGGACCACAACAACCAGCAGCCCCTACAGGGGTACCGCTACACATTTATGTGTTATGATCTAACAAAAAAGTAAGCTTTCAGCAAAAAAAAAAAAACTAATTTGAGAATTTCTGTTACTTAGATGTAGGGTGGCACCATGGCTTTGTAGTTAGCACTTTTGCCTTGCAGGACTACCATTCAAGTCCTGGTCAGGACATTATCTGCATGGAGTGGGCATGTTCTTTCGGTGTATGAATGGGTTTCCTCCGGGTACTTCTGGTTCCTCCTACACCCCATGCTAGTAGGTTCATTGGCTCCTATCTAAATTGGCGCTAGTATGATATTCTACCGAGGGTACCCAAACAGGCTGCCTTACCATCTGCCTCAATGGTGGATAAAAGTGCTTCCCAGGGAGAAAAGCCTTAAATATATTTTATATAATTAACCCCTTCCCAAAGAACCTAACACACACACACAGCGGGTATAATAAGTATTGAACACTAGGGATGAGCCGAACACCCCCCGGTTCGGTTCGCAGCAGAACAAGCAAAAAATTTGTCTGAACACGCAAACACCGTTAAAGTCTATGGGACACGAACATGAATAATCAAAAGTTCTCATTTTAAAGGCTTATATACAAGTTATTGTCATAAAAAGTGTTTGGGGACCTGGGTCCTGCCCCAGGGGACATGTATCAATGCAAAAAAAAAAGTTTTCAAAAACGGCCGTTTTTTCGGGAGCAGTGATTTTAATAATGCTTAAAGTAAAACAATAAAAGTGAAATATTCCTTTAAATTTCGTACCTGGGGGGTGTCTATAGTATGCCTGTAAAGTGGCGCGTGTTTCCCGTGCTTAGAACAGTGAGAGCAAAATGACATTTCTAAAAGGAAAAAAAGTCATTTAAAAGTACTCGCGGCTATTATGAATTGTCGGTCCCGACAATACAGATAAAAGAAGTCATTGAAAAAAATGGCACGGGATCCCCCCAGTCCGTTACCAGTCCCTTTCAGGTCTGGTATGGATATTAAGGGGAACCCCGTGCCAAAATGAAAAAAAATAAAAAATTGCGTGGGGGTCCCCCCAAATTCCATACCAGGCCCTTATCCGAGCACGCAACCTGGACCCCTCCTGAACCGTACCAGGCCACATGCCCTCAACATGGGGAGGGTGCTTTGGGGTAGCCCCCCCAAAGCACCTTGTCCCTATGTTGATGGGGACAAGGGCCTCATCCCCGCAACCCTGCCCGGTTGGTTGTGGGGGTCTGCGGGTGGAAGGGCTTATCGGAATCTGGAAGCCCCCTTTAACAAGGAGACCCCCAGATCCCGGCCTCCCCTACTGTGTGAAATGGTAAAAGTAGTGATTGTCAGGAGAATTTATTTTTTGTTGTTCTTTGGTGGTAAATTATGGTAGTAACAAGAAATATACAGCTAAATTTAAAAATATGATTTTTTTTTTTACTCTTTTGGTTTTCCTTTGATAGTAAAAAGAAAAAAAAAAAATCAGGAGATAGCCATAACCATTTGCTACCAAATGAAAGACCAATTTGTCCTGAAAAATAAACGCGGTATAATCCACCTCGATGCACAAAGTAGTTGGGATGATATGTACAGTTTTACTAACACGTCAAAGAGCAAAATTGTGCTTAGGCATTAAAGTGATTGTAAAGGGTTTTTTTTTTGTAAAACAAAAAACATGTTATACTTATTAAGTACTAAGCAACAATGATGTTGTGAAACGCGTCAGCTGTCTGTCCTGCTTCCGTTGTCACATGAACGTTGACTATTCATTACAATAAAGGCTTTTATCAGAGTGCGGCTGTCCAGAATCCATTTCTTCTATATGTTATACTTACCTGCTCTGTGTAAGGGTTTTGCACAGGAGTGGCCCCGATCCTCCTTTTCTGGGGTGTCCCGGCGGCGTTGTTGCTGGAACGATCGGGTTCAGGTAAGAAAAAGAGGGGGGGGCTGGTGCAGCGCAGAAGGTTTTTCACCTTAATGAAGAGAATACATTAAGGCGAAAAACCTTGAGGGTTTACCATTACTTTAAGATTCGTTTTACCCATAGGGCCCTTTCACACAGGCTGTCCAATCAGGTCCGCCTGTCAGCTTTTCAGGTGGACCTGATCGGACCCTCCATTTAACCCCTATGAAGCCGTGGATGGTGACATGTCTGTTGGCATCCGCCGCTATCCGATCCTGTCTGCAAAATCCAGATGGTGGTCCTATTTTCCATCAGTCTGGCGGATCAGACAGGTGGTTCGTTCCCCCCCCCCCCCTCGGTTTCCCCATAGAGGAGAGCAGGACTGTGTCTGTCTCTGCTCTGCACAGTGAGTGAAGACGGACCTGTCAGCGGAGCGATCCCCCCTGCTAAGCAAGCAGAGTCTGTCCAACGGAGGCCCCCCGCGTGAAAGAGGCCTTAGGCGTGAAGGGCTCAATGAATACATGGAATTTAAAAACGTACAAAAATAATAACTGACGATTTTTAACTTGTATGCCTGGTAGTTAGAATTATGGAGCAGCTTAGAAAGGAATTTGCTTTTCAAGAAAGAAAGACTTTTCTATGTAATTTTCTTTTTAAAGTTTAAATTTGAATGAAAAACTATTGGCGCAGAAGTACGGTTGATTTTCTGTTCGTCTTTACCATTTGAGAAGCTAAAGAACAATACGGCATTATTGTCCACTCACGGATTGCCAGGCTCCCGTCTCAAAAGTCTTCTCTATATCTGCTTGGAAGAACTCGACGTTGTAACTAAATCCTTTAATCTCTGGGTCTGTTTCAGTCTGCGACTTGAGGAACATCAAAACGTCTGATTCTTCGGGTCTCAGCACTTCCCTGTATGATCTGAGCAGCGTTATTCAGGTACTGGAAATACACCAATTATAGGACTGTAATAACTGGAGATGTAATAACTAGAGGCTTCTATGGAATACAATACTGGATTGAAAGATGTGCAGAGTAGGCTTGCCAACACATAATCCCACAGGTTTTGTATGGAGGGGGTAAAGCGGTATTAAACCCAAAAAGGTAATATATTGCAGCTTACCAATCATTAGACGTGGTGGCTGCATTTGTTATCTTTTTTTTTATGGCTTTTTTCCCCCTCTGTTTTCACTTGGTGATCTGGCCAGTACCATACCTCCTGTATTAGAGTGCCCCCGCTCTGGATGAAGGTGCACTGGAGGCACAGAAGCCATGTCAGCCTGGGGGGGGGGGGGGTGTTGGATGGACTAGCAGATTTAGATACAATAAGGCCCCTTTCACACTGGGGCGGTTTGCAGGCGTTATTGCGCTAAAAATAGCACCTGCAAACCGCCCCTAAACAGCCTCTGCTGTTTGTTCAGTGTGAAAGCCCGAGGGCTTTCACACTGAAGCGGTGCGCTGGCAGGAGAAGAAAAAATCTCCTGCGAGCTGCATCTTTGGAGCGGTGAAGGAGCGGTGTATTCACCGCTTCTAAACCGCTCCTGCCGATTGAAATCAATGGGACAGCGCTGCTATACCGCGGTAATACCACGGCTATAGCCGCGCTATACGAGGGGTTTTAACCCTTTTTCGCCCGCCAGTGGGGGGTTAAAACCGCACCGCTAGCGGCCGAATACCGCGGTAAAACAGCGCTAAAAATAGCGATGTTTTACCGCCGACGCCCCCTACCGCCCCAGTGTGAAAGGGGCCTTACAAATTGAAGCTGAACTCCTGCTCACACTGCAATTACACAATCAGTTACAGCAACAGCTATTTTCCTTTTGGGATAAAGGTTTTGCATTAATAAATAAAAGCTGTTCTCTGTGAGCACCCCTGTCTGTGGTAAATGGTTTGTCCCAAACCCCCTAACTGCTACATCTGCAGGAGAGTGTGTTCTGTTGAAAAACAACAGACTTGCTGGCCAGATTACCAGGGGAAAAAAAAGAAAGACAGCCTAAAAAAAAAAAAGGAAATTTATGCAGCTAGACATGTGCAACTCGTTTTGGTTTGAATATAAATATTCGGACAAACTTTTGGGTCTTTCAGAGATTCGGATGTAACAAATTTAGTTGAAAGTCGTTTAATTTTGTTTTGTATATTTGTTTTCTAACGAATTCCAAATTCAGTCGTGTTGGAACAGGAAGGGGCCATCCCCAAACTGTTCCCACAAAGTTGGGAGCATGAAATTGTCCAAAATGTCTTTGTATGCTGACTCCTTAAGAGTTCCCTTCAGTGGAACTAAGGGGCCAAGTCCAACCCCTGAAAAACAACCCCCACACCATAATCCCCCCTCCACCAAATGATTTGGACCAGTGCACAAAGCAAGGTCCATAAAAGACATGGATGAGCGAGTTCGGGGTGGAGGAACTTGACTGGCCTGCACAGAGTCCAGACCTCAACCCGATAGAACACCTTTGGGATGAATGAGAGCGGAGACTGCAAGCTGGGCCTTCTCGTCCAACATCAGCGCCTGACCTCACATTCCCATAGACACACTCCTAAACCTTGTGGACAGCCTTTCAAGAAGAGTTGAAGCTGTTATAGCTGCAAAGGGTGGGCCAAATCAATATTGAACCCTACGGACTAAGACTGGGATGCCATTGAAGTTGATGTCCGTGTAATGTACAGTAGTGATGGTCATCTCCATCCAGCAGCCGATATGCACACTACTTAGTTCAAAGTTATCCTTCTAGAGCACGTGCACAAGAAACCTGCAAGGGGAAGGGGGGCCCCAAGGTTTCCACTGCCTAGGGACCTCTACAGAGTTTAATCCAGCACTGGATGCTGACGTACTTTAGGTGGTCTTACGGGGGGGGGGGGGGGGGGCTCAGAGTGGGTGTCACCAGTGTGGAGGTACAGTCCACAGGATAGGATGTAGGTGGGACTGTCACACATAGCTTGCAGAACTGCAGGCTGCGGAAGGTGATGCCACCCTTGTTAGTCTATTACATCATATAGCACAGCATGGTAGAGGAAAACGCATTACATCTACATATATAGTATATACTCTGCCAGTTGAAATGGTTGCTGTGTATCTGTTGCCGTTGTCACCCATTAATAGAGGTTATGTTATTATTTTTTTATTTTTTTTTTAGAGATACGATTCTGTCTCCAGCATCCGCAGCAGCAATTCCTCCAGGAAAGATTCACAAGGCAGTAACCGCAGTCTTGGTAAGACCAGAAAACTGCTGATTTTACACTATTTGGCCTCGCTGAAATTGACATACAGACCTTGACATACTTCACACGGATCTCACCACCTACAAAAGTTACTCAACCCATAGGAGAGCCAGCCAAAATACTATATGCTTTACACAATTCAAGTTATTGTAAAAACTTTAAAAAAAAACAAAAAAAACAAAAAAACCAAACAAACAGTTAAATGTTAGGTCCATTATAATAAATAAAAAAGCAGGTTTTGTTGCAATATTCACCTTCAACCCTGAGGGGTCCATTGCAGTATTTTTTTCCACCACCGGATGTCCTCGGCCTTCCAGATTGGATGATGGCCAACAGCATTTAACTCACTTCCTTTAGACCCCTTTCACACTGGGGTGTTTTTTTTAGCGCTAAAAATACCGCCTGAAAAGTGACTCTCAAAGCGTGGGGTCCTGGCTGGGGAAAGGTCGCAATCATATGGTCGGGATCCACCCAGGAGCCTGGACCGGCACCTCAGCTTCTCCTAACCCCTCCACAGCCCAGTGCTATGGGTGGGGGGGTCAGAGCAGACAGTGGCGACTGCCAGTCACCAGCTCTCTGCTCAGAGTGGCGGAGGGAACTGAATGATCAGCGGTGTTTGATCGCTCAGTTCTCACCCTTAGAGACTGCGGGGGACAGATGCAACATCCGATTGATGCTGCAGCCACCTAGGGAAGTACGATTAAAATAAAAAAACCATACTACTCTTAACCCCAGGCTTTGATGGACCCTCCCCCTGCATGTTACTGGATAATGAAAGCAGCACAGTTATAAGCTCATCTCCGTCACTCTGCTTTCTCCTCCTATCAGAATGCTCTTTTGTCAGCACATGGACAGATTGTGCTGCGTCTCCCGTCCCCTCCCTGAGCTCTGCTGTACAGTGGACTGTGAGCAGTTGATACCAGATCAATTACACTGTTTGCGTTAAAAAAAAAAAAAAACCTTTAATGTTGTGCTATAAATAAAGAGCTGCATTGATTTGTCTATTCAAAATCTGCTTGCATGTCAGCTTTAATATTTACAAGGATAATGATTTGTGAACAGACTTTTTTTTTTTTTTTTTTTTGCTGCAGATACAATAACACTGTCTGGAGACGAGCGGGAATTTGGAAGACTGAATTTCAGACTGCGATATGTCACCGACGTGGAACAAATCTGGATCACTGTGTTACAAGTAAGAATTGTGCTGTGAGGTTTGTGAAAAAAAAAAAAAAAGGAAGAATGATGGCTACTTAAGTAGTTTGGTACCTGGTCACGGGCCAAAGTGAACCATGGAGTTTAACTGCCCACCCCCCAAACCAAAAATGTAAACGGTATCATTCCGCCTGGGACAGAAGCCGACACTACAGAAAAAGCATCAGCATATGCGGCTCCTGCTCCCTCTACAGCTGCCTGCTTCCTCTGCTGCCAGCTCCATGCACTCTGATGCTCTGGGGATGACGGGGTCGGCAACTCGTTGATTGCGATCTGGGCTTTCCGACCCACCATCCCAGAGAATGAGGTTGCTGGCCATGGATTGAGCACCCTTGCTGTACAGTATATAGTGTAGATTGGCTTTTCCCAACCTCTTCAACACAGAGGAACCCTTGAGATAACTTTTCGGTATCAGAGAACTCCTTCTAAAAATTACAATATCCCCAACTCCTGATATATTAGTGTGATGGTCAGTGGGAAGAATGTTCCTTACACTTGTGGTCATTGGGAAGAATGCTTCTTACAGATAGCCAACAAGATCAATGGTGTCAGTGGGAACTTATCTGAGAGGCATAAATTGCTCAAGGAACCCCTAGCAACCTCTGAAGGAACCCTACAGTTCCATGGAACCCTGGTGTAGATGTATATCGATGTATATTTACGTGCCCGTCCCCATCACTGCTCTGTCTGTTCTATGCTCTTGGCCTTATGCGGTCCTAGGTATGGCATCATATTGCAAAAAGAGAAGGGTTTTTCTGCACATTGATCACTGCCTCATGTTCTGCAATCCTGAAGGAGATGCCTCTGGCCATAATGGGCACCTGGACAGGTAAGTACACTGATCAGCCATAATTATGACCACTGACAGCTTAAGTGAATAGCAGGCATTAAGTCATTACAATGGCATCTGAAAGCCAGGGGGTGAAGATGGCAGAAAGTAAACAAGTCCCTGAAGTTGATGTGTTGAAAGCAGAAAAACTGGGCATCGCAGTTTGTTGTGTATGGAGGTGTGTAGCCACATACCGGTCAGGGTGCCCATGCTGACCCGTGTCCACAGCCAAAAGCACCTACAATGGGCACGCGAGCATCAGAACTGGACCACAGAGCAACGGAAGGAGGAGGCCTAATCTGATGAATCACGTTTTCTTTTACTTCGTGTGGATAACCGGGTGAGTGTGCGTCACATACCTGGGGAAGAGATGGCACCAGGATGCAGTATGGGAAGAAGACAAGCCAGTGGAGGCAGCGTAATGCTTTGGGCAATGTTCTGCTGGGAAACCTTGGATCCTGCCATTCATGTGGATGTTACTTTGACACGTAACAACTGCCTAAACATTGTCTGTGACCAAATCCACCACTTCATGGAAACGGTATTCCCTGATGGCAGTGGCCTCTTTCAGCAGGATAATGCGCCCTACCGCACAACACAAAAATGGGTCAAGAATGGTTTGAGGAACACAACAAATGAGTTTGAGGTGTCTATTTAACCTCCAAATTTTCCAGATCGCAATCCAATCGAGCATCTGTGGGATGAGCTGGAAAAATAAGTCCGATCCATGGAGGCCCCACCTCCAAACCTCCAGGACTTCAAGGATCTGCTACTGACGGCTTGGTACCAGATACCACAGCATACCTTCAGAGGTCTATTGGAGTCCATGCCTCGACCAGTCAGGGCTGTTTTGGTGGCAAAAGACGGACCTACTCAATATCAGGTGGGTGGTCATAAAGTTATGTCTGACCGATGCATACATTACAAAGCCATATGCAAGATGGAGCCCTAAAATGAACACAATGGACTGCACTCTAAGAAAAATTTGCAAAAAACCTTGCAAAATTTATTCTACAACATCATAAGCTTGCATTAACGCGATTGATGAATAATAGAATTGATCAGACAGGTCTGGTTTACCTTCATTGTGCAACAGACAGAAAAATCCCCGGCATACTAGCGTCAATTCACCTAAACTTCTTGGATAGGTTTGAGATTATTAAAAAGCTTTTTTGGCACAGAGGAAGAAAATGACAGTGTCACCAAATACACCGAATGACGCAGCACCAGCGAGCAAGCGCTTACTACCTGGAATCATATGACTTATCGGGATGTTTGTTTGGTCACCTAAGAACCAGAAGCAATTGGCTTGTCTCCAGTGTTCTCTTTATACACTGCGGCTGTCAGGGATATACAGTGCCTTGAAAAAGTATTCATACCCCTTGACATGTTCCACATTTTGTCACGTTACAACCCAAAACGTAAATGTATTTTATTGGGATTTTATGTGATAGACCAACACAAAGTGGCACATAATTGTGAAGTGGAAGGAAAATTATTTTAAATTTTTTTTTTTATAAATATGTGAAAAGTGTGGGGTACATTTGTATGGCTCCCCCCTGAGTTAATACTTTGTAGAACCGCCTTTCTCTGCAATTACAGCTGCAAGTCTTTTTGGGGTTGTCTCTACCAGGTTTGCACATCTATAGAGTGACATTTTAGCTCAAGCTCTGTCAGATTGGATGGAGAGCGTCTGTGAACAGCAATTTTTAAGTCTTGCCACAGATTCTCAATTGGATTTGGGTCTGGACTTTGACTGGGCCATTCTAACACATGAATATCCTTTGATCTAAACCATTCCATTGTAGCGCTGGCTGTATGTTTCGGGTCGTTGTCCTGCTGGAAGGTGAACCTCCACCCTAGTCTCAAGTCTTTTGCAGACTGTAACAGGTCTTCTTCTAAGATTGTCCTGTATTTAGCTTCATCCATCTTCCCATCAACTCTGACCAGCTTTCCTGACCCTGCTGAAGAAAAGCATCCCCACAACATGATGCTGCCACCACCATGTTTCACGGTGGGGATGGTGTGTTCAGGTTGGTGTGCAGTGTTAGTTTTCCGCCACACATAGCATTTTGCTTTTAGGTCAAAAAGTTCAATTTTGGTCTCATCTGACCAGAGCACCTTCTTCCACATGTTTGCTGTGTTCCCCACATGGCTTCTCACAAACTTCAAACAGGACTTCTTATGACTTTCTTTCAACAATGTCTTTCTTCTTGCCACTCTTCCATAAAGGGCAGATTTGTGAAGAGCACGACTAATAGTTGTCCTGTGGACAGATTCTCCCACCTGAGCTGTGGATCTCTGCAGCTCCTCCAGAGTTACCATGGACCTCTTGGCTGCTTCTCTGATGAATGTTCTCCTTGCCCAGCCTGTCAGTTTAGATGGACGGCCATGTCTTGGTAGGTTTGCAGTTGTGTTATACTCTTTCCATTTTCAGATGATGGATTAAACAGTGCTCCGTGAGACGTTCCAAACTCAGCATATTTTTTTAAATTTTTTTTATGCTCAATATTTCACATATTTTTTATTAAATTTTCAAGTAGAACAAATAGTGTACAAATACATATCAGCCTGTTTGGCAACAAAGAATTACTACAACAAAGTGTCAACTGTAACAGATCATATACGAGACAGTATGCTAATATTTAATTCCAAAATGTAGATCAGAAGTAACTTTTATAGTGAAGAGGAGCACTAACGGCAACAACGGTATTTGGGTCCTCTGTCTAGGTGGAGAACCTTTCCCAGAGGCTCAAGTCCAGACTGGGATAGTAAAACACCGCCTATTTGGTGGGTGAAGTACCCTAACCCCCACCCCCCCCCCCCCCCCCCGGAAGGCAGCCGCACATCACCCCCATGGGATCAAACTGAGTGTGTGGTTCCCTCCCCGCGGCCCAGAGATCAGGGCCCTCCATCCCCCATCCATACCCTAGCGGTATACAGGGCTCGCTCTGGGGGACAGTTGCTCTTTTTAAAGCGTAAAACTATAAAATTCTGTATGTGTGGAAAATGGGAGAGAAGTAGGAGAGGGAGGCATCATAATGCCTCAGAGAGAGCAGAAGAGAGAAAGGATAGGGAAGAAAGAAAGGAGAGGGTGGGGTCAAGAAGGATCTAAGAGTCTGGTGTAATGCCCGGGCATAGGGAAATGCCAGAGTAGGTTGCCCAAGGTTCCCAGATGGCCTCAAACTTAGGTAATTTGTCCAGAAGCTTCGCTACTACTTGTTCTTGTGACATAATCCAGGATATTTTCCTCTTTGCTGCCAGAAATGAGATAGAGGGCTTTTTCCAGGCCCCCACTAGTGTAATCTTGGCACCCAAAAGGATAAAGTAGACCAGGGTTTGCATATGCTTGTGTAGTGCGTCTACCCTACGGTTCAGCAGAGCAATAGTGGGAAGGATATTTTTTTTTTTTTTTTATAACCTAACCCTGCTTTAAACATCTCCACAACTTTATCCCTGACCGGTCCTGGTGTGTCCCTTGGCCTTCATGATGCTGTTTGTTCACCAAGGTTCTCTAAAAAAACCTCTGAGGGCTTCATAGAACAGCTGTATTTATATTGAGATTAAATTACACACAGGTGGACTTTATTTACTTATTAGGTGACTTCTGAAGGCAATTGGTTCCACTAGACTTTTAGTTAGGGGTATCAGAGTAAAGGGGGCTGAATACAAATGCACGCCACACTTTTCAGATATTTATTTATAAAAAATCTTGAAAACCATTTATCGTTTTCCTTCCACTTCACAATTATGTGCCACTTTGTGCTGGTCTATCACATAAAATCCCAATAAAATACATTTACGTTTTTTGGTTGTAATATGACAAAATGTGGAAAATTTCAAGGGGTATGAATACTTTTTCAAGGCACTGTACACTGCTACACTTACAGTATCTGGCAAGCCTGGTTTACTTGAATTAGGATAGTGTGCCCGGTTCACTTCAAGCGGTTTTCTAAAAGAAAGAGTTACAAAAACAAAAAACAAACATGTTACACTTGCCTGCTCTGTGTAATGTTTTTGCACGGAGAAACCCCAATCCTCTTCTTTTTGGGTCCCCCGCCTGCATTCCTGGCTCCTCCCTTCAGCTGTGTGCCCCCAACAGCAAGCCTTTTGCTATAAAGGGACTCAAGCAAGCTCGCTCCCAAGCTGCGCTCCTGTGTGTCCATTCGTCAATGCCTGATGAAGGGGTGATGCGTGGCTCCGAAACATTGCTATCTGCTGTAACTATGCGATCATCGAATAAAGCTTTGGACCCACTCTGGAGATCCTTGGTGTGCTGGTGACATTTTTTGCATTCACACACAAAGCATGGCTCAGCCCACCCCGCTCTCTTCTTACTGTCTCAGTGGGTGTGATTGTGTGAGCCAATGAGGAGAGACCTGGGAGAGCCGCTGCTCTCATGCACATCGCTGGATTGAGATAGGGCTTAGGCTCCATTCACACCTAGGCGTTGCTGGATCGCGGGGGGAATTGCCATGATTCTGCCTGCAATTCCCCAATCACCGCTAACCTCTGGACGCTCTTGCGATTCAATTTCAATGGTGCCCCAATTGCGGAGCGATTTTGGAGCAATTGACGCCAGACAAATCGCGGCAAAATAGTGGCCAAAAGAAGTTCTGGAACTTTATGGGATGACAAGCTTCTCGCGATTTTTCCGCAATTTGTCGGGCAACAATCGTGGCAAAAAATCGCCCCACAATTGGGGTGCCATTGAAAATTAATGGAATCGCAATAGCGACTCACGATGTGCGGCAATTCCAGAACGCCTAGGTGTAAATGAAGCCTTAGGTAAGTATAAGGAGGGCTGCACGCAGGTTTTTTTACTAGAATGAATTAGGGTGAAAAAAGCTTTGAGCCTTAAAAAAGGAGGATGTTGTGCCCTTCATAGGGCAGTTAAAGAGGTGTTAAACCCAAAACCCAAAGTGTAATATATTGCACCTTACCAATCATTAGATGTGGTGGCTGAATTAGTTTTTTTTTTTTGTAGGCTTTTCCCCTCGGTTTTCACTGGGGGATCTGGCCAGTAACACCCCTCCTGTATTAGAGCGCCCCCACTTTGAATGAAGGAGCACAGGGGGCACCTTTGGGCAGCAGCATTGTTAGCCTGGTGGGGGGGGGGGGGTGTTAGATGTACTAGCAGACTTAGGTACACTAACAAAACGTAAGCCAAACTCCAGCTCGCACTTTATGATTCGTTACAATAAAAACTTTTTTTTTTTTCCTTTTGGGGTAAAGGTTTCACATAAATAAATAAAAGCCGATCATCGTAAGCACCCCGTCAGTGTGAAATGGTTTGTCTTATCTCTCTAACTGGTACAATCTGCTGGGGAGTTTGTTCTTGTGAAATTCAACATACTTGGTGACCAGATGAAAATAGAACAAAAAGAAAAAAAAATGAATGCAGCCATCACATATAAGAAATGGCAAGCTGCAATATAATAGAACGTTTGCTTTTGGGTTTAATAACGCCTTAAGATGAAAAAAATAAATAAAAAAACTGGGGAGGAATGCAAAGTGCGTATGTTGGCCATGGAAAAAAAAATAAAAATCCTGTTTTTATGAGTCTGTCCTATAGAAGATGCTGTTAATACGGTGTTTGTTTAGGGCAGTATATATATATACACACACTCTTTAACCTTCCTTTTATTCCAGCACTGCAGCCTCCCCTAAGGTTCTTCAAATATGTAAAACGTAGCAAGGGCGCCATACCGATGGTGATCGAGCCCAGAAGTATATTTTTATTGAATGGTCAACAATACAATGCAAATATAATCCAATACATTGTAAATTATAGGACATTCGCAAGTTTACAAAAATCCTAGGACCTGAGTAATAAAATGTAATATTTATTCACGTCATAGTCTTTTTATAAAAACTTGCAAATGTATTTTTTTAACCACTTGACCTCTGGAAAGATTTACCCCCCCCACCACTTCATGACCAGGCCATTTTTTGCTATACGGCACTGCGTTATTTTAACTGACAATTGCGCGGTGATGCTTTACTGTACCCCAAAAAAAGTACTGTATGTCCGTTTTTTTTTTTTTAACCGCCAATAGAGCTTTCTTTTGGTGGTATTTGATCACTTCTGCATTTTTTTTTTTTAATTAAATCTTATGTTATTGAAAGAAACATGGGAGCAAAGGGGAAGGGGTTGGCATTGGGACTTTACATGAAGCACGTGGTAGCAAAAGAAACATGGTGAACAATGCAATCTTCAGATAAGATATCACCAACAATAGCCATCAAATATATTAAAAAACATATTAATAGGGAGGTTACACAAGTATGGCATTGTATCGTGTTCATTAGTCGTAACAAGAGACAGTAAAAGTTAGAGCGACATATTGAGACAGAACGTGGAGAAATACAAAAAAACTCTTAGGCCCTGTACACACACATACTTTTTTTGTTAGAGCCCTTGCACACTGGGGCGGGGGGCGGCGCCGGCGGTAAAACGCCGCTATTATTAGCGGCGTTTTACCGTCGGTATTCGGCCGCTAGCGGGGCGGTTTTACCCCCCGCTAGCGGCCGAGAAGGGGTTAAATACCAACGCAAAGCACCTCTGCAGAGGCGCATTGCCGGCGGTATAGCCGCGCCGTCCCATTGATTTCAATGGGCAGGAGCGGTAAAGGAGCGGTATACACACCGCTCCTTCACCGCTCCGAAGATGCGGCTAGCAGGACTTTTTTTACCGTCCTGCCAGCGCATCGCTCCAGTGTGCAAGCCCTCGGGGCTTGCACACTGGAATGCAAGGAGCGGCACTTTCTGGGCGGTTTGCAGGCGCTATTATTAGCGCAATAGCGCCTGCAAACCGCCCCAGTGTGCAAGGGCTCTAAGTGTTCTGTCAGTAATCAGCCTTTTCACCCAGCAGCAGAACGAAAGAGAAGGGGGCCTTATGCCGCGTACACACGAGCGGAACGTCCGACAGAAAAAGTCCGACGGAAGCTTTTCATCGTCTATTCCGATCGTGTGTAGGCCTCATCGGACTTACTTTTTCGAAAATCCTGACGGACCCAGAAATAGAACATGTTCTAAATATTTCCGACGGATACAATTCCTATCGGGAAAACCGATCGTCTGCATGCTGTGCCGACGGACCAAAAACGACGCTTGCTCTGAAGCAAGTACGAGACGGAAGCTATTGGCTACTGGCTATTGAACTTCCTTTTTCTAGTCCCGTCGTACGTGTTGTACGTCACCGCGTTCTGGACGGTCGGACTCTGGGTTGACAGTGTGTAGGCAAGATGCCTTAAATGGAATTCCATCAGAGTTCCGTCAGAGAAACCTTCTGAGTTTATTCCGACGGCTAAACCGGTCGTGCGTACGCGGCATTACATCCCAAACGAGGAGATCGTATGTAAACATCACGTAGTACAAGCTTATTCTGAAAACCTGTTATGCTGTGGGAAAAGTTTGTTGTAGGGATCACACTTTGTATCAGAAATAAGTGCTCAATGGGATTCTTAAGGGATCGTTTATACCAGGGATATGCAATTAGCGGACCTCCAGCTATTGCAGAACTACAAGTCCCATAAGGCATAGCAAGACTCTGACAACAACGAGCATGACACCCAGATACAGAGGCATGATGGGGCTTGTAGTTTTGCAACAGCTGGAGGTCCGCTAATTGCATATCCCTGGTTTATACACAGAGGAAAACGTTTATTTTTTAAACTATAAATAAAAAAGGACAGTTTCAATTTAAAAAAAAAAAAAAAAAAAAAAAAAAAAAAGATTTTTTACTTTCTGCTATAAAACATATCCAAGAAAAAAAAAAAAAAAAAAAAACCCACAAATTTCTTCATTAATTTAGGCCAATATGTATTCTGCTACATATTGTATGTATTTTTTGCGCTATAAACAAAGAGCGACAATTTTGGAAAATAAATACAAAAAAAATTTTGTACTTTTTGCTATAATACATATCCAAAAAATATATATAAAAAAAGGAATTTATTCATCAGTTGAGGCTGATATATATTCTTCTAAATATTTTTACTAAAAAAAGATCCCAATAAGCGTATGTCGATTAATTTGCGCAAAAGTTATAGCGCCTACAAAACTATGGGATATATTTATTTATAATTTTTTTTTTTACTAGTAATGGCGGTGATCAGCAACTTATAGCGGGACTGCGATATTGCACAGTCACTGTACTAATGACACTGGCTGGGAAGGGGGTTAACATCAGGGGTGATCAAAGGGTAAACTGTGTGCCTAGCCAGTGTTTAGGTGTACTGTGGGAGGTGCTTTTACTAGGTGGAAGAGATTCAATTTATTCCCTGCTTTGCAGGGGCACAAATTCCACATTCTTCCCTCCTGTCAGAACAGTGATCTGCCTTATTTACATAGTCAGATGGGCTTTTTGCCTCTCTGCCCAACGAGCGGCGAACATTGGGTACCCCGCACCTGCTGATCGGCTTTTGTATCGTATATATACGCGATCTGGCACACAGGTAACGCCCTGTAGCAGTAAAACTACTGTATGGCGGACCTGAAGCGGTTAATGAATGACCAACAATAGAATGCAAATATAATGTAATACCATCTAAATAATATACAAGCATTCACAAAATTATAATTAAAAAAAAATAAAAAACAACTTTTTATTATTTTTTTTTTTTCATTTGCATTGTAGCCCTCAGGAAATGTGTGAACTCCTGAAATGTGTTGGCTCTTATATTTTTTTTTCCCCCACAGTTAAAGGCTGTCACTCACAATTTTGAATAAAAAATAGGAGATCTAGTGCATCTTATGCATGGGGCCGATTTACTGAAACTGGAGAGTGCAAAATCTAGTGCAGCTCTGCATAGAAACCAATCAGCTTCAGGGGGGGGGGGGGTTCTGAGAAAAAAACAGCAATAACACAGCGCCAATGGTAGACTACCTGGAGAGCTCCAACAAAGCATGCGGTGTGCAACAAGTGTAGTTACCACACCATGTAATGTAACATCTTATATATATGTAGCATGACTTATAAATAAGAGAGGAGGGAGGTAAAAGGAACACCCGTGCAGCTGGACCAACTGTAGCTGGTAGATACAGATCAAAACAAAAAGAAAAACAAATATTGCCCAGCGCTCAGGATATTATAAAAACAAACTGCAACAGTCATAAATAAATAAAACTGAGTAGTTTAATAAAACCAATAGTGATTTTAAAATGTCAATAGTAACTGGTGAATTGTATAACCAAGTTGTAAGAAAATATTGCAATTAAACCCACAGCAACACAATCTTATATTGCACTAGATTTCAATATTTGAATGACAAACAGTCCTTGAACAACAGGAAACCAGCACGGGAGATCCATCCAAAAGGTGCCCCAACAAAAAGGCAATGGGATGAGGTGGTGAGAGCGGGACGGGGTGCTCAAAACAAAAGTAAAAGAGAACTCACAACTTCCCCGCTGGCTATGGGGGTCTGGCACCGTACAGAGCGACTCACCGGCTCCAACAAACTGTGTAGTAGACGTGGCGTGGACAGAGCCGATGCTCCGCCGTGAGGAGAGAAGCCTCACGAGGTCCGTGACGATGGATGATGACGTCAGCACAGGAGAGCCGCCGGGGTGTCAGCTGGTGGAAGCAGACCGCTGAATCTCCAGACTGTGTCTCCTCGAGAGTGAAAAACCTCCATAGTGGGTGGTGTCACTACACAGAATCCAATGATGGATCTGGGGGGGCCGACCAGGAGAGAAATAGTACTGCCGGCAGGCTGATGGAGCTCACATCTGCCTAAACGGCCTGTGGCTCCTCAGGATGGGAATGATTCAATGATGAATAAATGGTACCAAGCAGGGGGACTGATGGTAAATAGCCAAGCCAGAAGGGAATAGTGGAAATGTTGATGCTCATGACTATGGACTATGACAAAGCGCTCATGCGCGAAACGCGTCGTCAAGGCAACCTCATGACAGTGGTCCTATCCAGAGCCATGTCACAGTGATCATTTATCCATCCATCCGTCCACTTATCCAATCATTTTTGTGAAGCTCCTTATCAGCCAGCAGGGATTTTTTTCTTCAGCATCATCATTTCCACTATTCCCTTCTGGCTTGGCTATTTACCATCAGTCCCCCTGTTTGGTACCATTTATTCATCATTGAATCATTCCCATCCTGAGGGGCCACAGGCCGTTTAGGCAGATGTGAGCTCCATCAGCCTGCCCGGCAGTACTATTTCTCTCCTGGTCGGCCCCCCAGATCCATCATTGGATTCTGTGTAGTGACACCACCCACTATTGAGGTTTTTCACTCTCGAGGAGACACAGTCTGGAGATTCAGCGGTCTGCTTCCACCAGCTGACACCCCGGCGGCTCTCCTGTGCCGACGTCATCATCCATCGTCACGGAGCCTCGGTGAGGCTTCTCTCCTCACGGCGGAGCATCGGCTCTGTCCACGCCACGTCTACTACACAGTTTGTTGGAGCCGGTGAGTCGCTCTGTACGGTGCCAGACCCCCATAGCCAGCGGGGAAGTTGTGAGTTCTCTTTACTTTTGTTTTGAGCACCCCGTCCCGCTCTCACCACCTCATTCCATTGCCTTTTGTTGGGGCACCTTTTGGATGGATCTCCCGTGCTGGTTTCCTGTTGTTCAAGGACTGTTTGTCTTTTATTTTAAGTGCACATTCATATGTTGAAATCTAGTGCAATATAAGATTGTGTTGCTGTGGGTTTAATTGCAATATTTTCTTACAACTTGGTTATATAATTCACCAGTTACTATTGACATTTTATAATCACTATTGGTTTTATTAAACTACTCCGTTTTATTTATTTATGACTGTTGCAGTTTGTTTTTATAATATCCTGAGCGCTGGGCAATATTTGTTTTTCTTTTGTTTTGTTTTTTCTCAAAGCTTAAAGTGATACTAAAGTCTTTTTTTTGTTGTTGTTTAAAAACAACAAAATGTTATAGTTACCTGCTCTGTGTGATGGGTTTGCACAGAGCAGCCCAGATCCTTCTCAACTTGGGTCCCTCGCTGGTGCTCCTGCCGAGTGCCCCCCACAGTAAGCAGCTTGCTATGGGGGCACCCAAGCCGAGCCGCTGCTCTATGTCTCCATTCAGACATGGAGCCAGGGCTCAGTCCCTCTCTCTCTCGTCATTGGCTCACTGACTTTTATTGACAGCAGCGGGAGCCAATGGAGGAGAGAGGGAGAGTCCTGGACAGGCGAGGCTCTCGTACAACATGGCTGGATTGAGATGGGGCTCAGGTAGGTATTAGGGGGATTCGGGGGGGGGGGGAGCCTGCTGCACGCAGGTTTTTTTTTTTTTATCTTAATGCATAGAATGCATTAAGATAAAAACCTTCTGCCGTTAGAACAACTTTAATTGAAGAAGCTGAAGTTAGATGCTGATGGGCTACAATGCACAGCCGCACCAGATGTTGCACTCTCGAGTTTTAGTAAATGAACCCCATGAATATCTTCAGCATTCAACACCTCTGAGTGTCTCAGATGCCTGCGACGCCTCCCCCCCCCCCACCCGTCAGGTGCCATGGTCCCATTCACCAACCCCCGATCTTATAAGGATTGGAGGATGGAAGCAAAGCTATTGGTGGGGGGGCGCAAGCATTCAATGTTCCCAGATGTTCTGAATGCCAAAGTCCCTTAGGAGGGCTGGAGGGCGTATAGGGGAATCGGGCTGCCAGAGAGGAGAAGATAAAATCTCACCTTCGATCTGGATTTTTTTTTTTTTTTAACCCAACAAGCTCCAAATAAGTTTTTAAATTTTATAACATTTTATTACCATGTACAATGTATATGTAAAGCGATGCGTACATTGACGGCGCTATATAAGTAACTGAAATAAATAAATAATAAATAAATTACCTATGGCATTTCGTACTTGTAAAGGATATTAAAGTGTATATGTTGTCCTGAATGAACTGCTTATATTTATTTGTTTTCATTCCCATAGTTGGTTTACTTGTAATTTGCCTTGAAGTAATCTGAAGATTTGAGTTCAAGGTCACCAGGGGCCACACAAAAAAAAAAAAAATTTAGATTCTTTTTTTTTCACACCACTGTCTGTTATACTCCGAATGCAAATTTGTAGCACGTGTTCCTTTATTCCTTCCTTTATTTTCACCTGGTGATCAAGCCAGTAAGTCTGTTGTTTTTCAACAGAACAGGCTGCCCTGCAAATGTAGCAGTTACAGGGATGAGACCATAGGTATGCACAGCCTATTGCATTAGGGGGCAGCGATGGCGAACCTTGGCACCCCAGATGTTTTGGAACGTCATTTCCCATGATGCTCAACTACACTGCAGAATGCATGAGCATATTGGGAAATGTAGTTCCAAAACATCTGGGGGTGCCAAGGTTCGCCATCACTGCATTAGGGTGTGCACCCCAAAGCTCAAACACACGTGAACGCCACCTGCTGTCACAGGAAGGGGGCTCTGGTGGTGGGAGCACATTACGGCACACCCTAAATACGGGTGTAACATATTCCTAAAGTTAATTCTAGACTTTAATTTATTGGGGGGCATTTGCATTGGCACCCCCAACCACCCACCTGGTGCCGCCCCTGAATAATGTTAATGCACATAGGGCATTTAGGGTGTGCCCAGGCACCTCCGGCAGACGCCGTGCGCACACCTATGGATGAGACAAACCATTTACCACTTACAGTGATCAGCTTTCATGTAGAACCTTTATCCCAACAGGAACAAAACTGCTGTCATTGCTTATAAAGTGTGAGCTGGAGTTTGACTTCAATTTGTTAGAATCTGCTAGTACATCTAACACCCCCCTCCCCCAGACTGACAACGCTGCTGTCCAAAAGGTGTTCCCTGTGCTCCTTCATCCAGAGTGGGGGGGCGCTCTAATACAACAGGTGTGTTACTGGCCAGATTACCAGGTGAAAACAGGGGGGGGGGGGCTAAAAAAAATAAAACGAATGCATCAACCACATCTAACGATTGGTAAGCTGCAATATATTACATGCAGTTTATTACTGCTTTATTTCTCTCTCCTGGGGACTTTATATTCAAATATGCGATTACTTTGAGATGCAAAATCTGGTCAGTTGACATGTTGGAGATTGAATCCAACTCTTTTTCTGTTCCTTTTTTTTTTTTTTTTTAGCTGAAAGACCTGTATTGGCCGACAAGCTGCGGTGATTCTCCTAATATCTTCATTAAAGGCACCATTACCCTCCCTAAAGCCGTCCACTTCAAATCCTCTGCGAAGGAAGCCTCTCTCGTGAGTATACAGTGAAGGGAGTCATTAGGAACTGGCCACGTTTAAGGATTTCCTTACTGCTGACATGCAGGATACGGGCTTGTGCAATTAAATCTGTTTATCTGTGATCAGGTCAATTTACCACGCTGTGGTTCTAGGAGCCCGAGCAGCACTACGATTACAACACGAGATAACAAGGAAGGAATGCAGAAGGAGAAGCTGCAATATTTCAGCAGCTTTATCTACCTGTAAAAAATATATATAAAAACACAAAGCGCTGTGATGCTAAATAGCTGATAATTACACATAAAACCAAGTGAGGCTGCTATCAAAAGAGAGTGTTTAAAAAAGAATAAATAATGATATTTGAAGCGCTTCACAATGTGCATGAAAATGAATATATAAGAATAAATATAAATAGTCAAATAAATCCAGCGGTGAGTAAAAATTCCTAAAAAATCCAGCAATCAAAATAGTGTAAAATTATAAAAAATTAGTGACACCAAATGTGTAAAACAATTCACATAAAAAATCCACATAAAAATAAATATATAGGGATGTATTCAGAAGGTTCAATTATACAGGTGTAGAATCCTGATTGGTATAGAGCTTTTGATCACTAGCAAAGCTGTTTAAAAACACTTGCTTAATTAAGGTGCTCATTGATCTTTATAGTACCAATGTGTTTTTTGCTTCTATTCACAACCAATGTGAGAATCATAAACAGGCAGATAAGAGAAAAAAAACAATCATTGTGCAATAGTTAGGATACCAAGGTACACAGGCAAACTTCAATCCACTCACGTGTGCCTTATAATGATAAGGCATATGCAGGTTTTACTATAGCAGTCAGCCGCCTTAGACAGGAGCAGATTCAGTGCAGTACACTGTGTGAAACTGCTGATCTGCACAGAGCGTCCTTGGCTCCTCCCACGCGTTACATCACAGTCACGTGACTTTTTCAAGTCACACATATATATATATATATATATATATATATATATATATATATATACATACATACATACATACATACACACACACACACACACACACACTATATTATATATATATATACACACACACATAGAAATTTGTTGTTGTTTTTTTTTGGGGGGGGGGATATTTATTATATATATATACACCTGTATAATTGAACCTTCTGAATACATCCCTATATATTTATTTTTATGTGGATTTCTTATGTGAATTTTTTACACATTTGGTGTCACAAATTTTTTATAATTTTACACTATTTTGATTGCTGGATTTTTTAGGAATTTTTACTCACCGCTGGATTTATTTGACTATTTATATTTATTCTTATATATTCATTTTCATGCACATTGTGAAGCGCTTCAAATATCATTATTTATCTACCTGTAGGAGCTGCAATAAGCTCCATGTTCCCATCAATGGTGGACTATGGAATATAATGCAAAATGTATTAGCCATGGTGGTCAGTAGACATGTGCAGTTCGTTTTCCTTACGCATCTAAATTCAGACAAAAATCTTCGTTATTTGGAAAGTCAGATGTATCCGAATCTTAAAATCACAATTGTAACGAATTTCAACGAATCCGAATAAATTATAACAAAACTACTAATTCATTTATATTTATTCTATTAATTCGGATGATGCAATAGTTTGGGCCTTTTGTTAACCACTTAAGGACCCCCTTAATGACCAGGCCAATTTTTGCGATACGGCACTGCGTTGCTTTAACTGACAAGTGCGCAGTGATGATGCGACGGTGTACCCAAACAAAAGTGACATCTTTTTTTTCCTCACAAATAGAGCTTTCTTTTGGTGGTATTTGATCACCTCTGCGATTTTTATTTTTTGCGCTATAAACAAAAAAAAGAGCGCCAATTAAAAAAATTATATATATATATATATATATATATACACATATACATACATACATACATACATACACATACACACATACACACACATATATACACACATATATACACACACATTTTAACTTTTTGCTATAATAGATATCCCCAAAAAAATATGTACTCTTCTACATATTTTTGGTAAAAAAAAAAAAATCAAAAAAAAAAAAAAAATCGCAAAAAGCGTATATTGATTGGTTTGCACAAAAGTTATAGCGTCTACAAAATAGGGGATTGATTTATGGCATTTTTATTTCTTTTTTTACTAGTAATGGCAGCGAACTGCGATTTTTAGCAGGACTGCAACATTGCGGCGGACAGATCGGACACTTTTTTGGGACCACTGACATTTATACAGCGATCAGAGCTAAGAATAGCCACTGATAACTGTATAAATGTAACTGGCAGGGAAGGGGTTAACACTAGAGGGCGATCAAGGAGTTAAGTGTTCCCTGGGAGGTGTTTATAACTGTAGGGGGAGGGGACTGACTGGAGGAGGAGAAAGATCGCTGTTCCTGATCACTAGGAACAGAAGATCTCTCTCTACTCCCCTGTCAGAACGGGGATCTGTTTGTTTACATACACAGATCCCTGTTCTGGCTCTCTGTGGAGCGATCGCCGGTGGCCGGCGGACATCGTGGCAGCCGGCTACGTGCATCGGCTCCAGCGTCTCCTATCGCATTTAAAGCGGCCGACGTACACCTACGGCGATTCGCCCAGGAGAGCCAACCTGCCGCAGTATAATGACGGCGGCTGGTCGGCAAGCGGTGAATGTTTGAAGCATCCGAAATAACGTAATGACATAATGAATGATCCAAATTGATTCGGATCCATTTTTTTTTTATGTTGCAGTAACATTTTTCATTATTATAAAAAATGCACTATATATGAAATAGAAACAATACAGAATACAGGAAGGTGTAAGTAAAATAAGAGGATTCCTACTTATCTGTTTGGGTTGGATGGAGGTGGATCCGGATCTCAATCTCCGAATCATAACATAACACATGAGTCCAAGAATAATTTCATTCCATTTGTTATGTTATGATTCTGAGATTCTGATAGATCCACCTCCAGCCAACCCAAAAAGAGTGCATATGTAATCTCCCGAAATAAAGAATGAACACGTTAAAACGAATATAGGCAAACTTTCTAAATGACGTGCGCAATACGATTTGGAAGACTATAAGAAACTAATCCAAAAATACGAAACAAATTCTGAAAACGAATCATTGTAACATTTGACAAATACAACGGAACAAAATGATGAACTTAAAGTGGTTGCAAAGTCACATATAAAATTTCTTGCATCCCCCTCTGTTTTAGGAAGATATAAAACCGTATTACCGTATGTCAGTTTTTTTTTTTTTTAAATTAATCGTAAACACTTTCTTCCACAGCCTCACTATGCGGTCACGTGACCTCCCTCTGCTCTCCTTCCCCTCTGACGTATGGTAGCCAGTAGAGGGAGGTCACGTGACCGCCACTGTGCAAGAAGGTACTTAGAATACTTAAAAAAAAATTAAAAAAAAGGACAGACATATTGTATTTAATATCTTCCTAAAACAGCGTGGATAGAAGTGATTTACATGCATTTCTTTACAGCCATAGCGGCAGGAAGGGAGGAGATCGGCTCTCAAAACACAGACTACTTAACTTGCAGGCAGGGAGGGAGGGAGAGACTGACCACACAGCAGGATGACGGAAGCAGGTAAACTGACCACAGTATCATGGATCAGCAGCCATGATTACCGTGGTCAGTACACATAGGGGGGGACACAGGAACAGGCAGGATCAACCAGGTATTTTACATTCTAAAAAAATGGGACAAATGACACTGCAGAAGCACTATGCTATAGATAATTTTTTTAGGGTTACAAGCGCTTTAAAAGTAGAACTATAGGCACTTTTTTTTTCACATTTGGATAGAGCAAGAGAGGATTATAACCCGTCAGATTTTTTTTAATTTTTTTTTTTGCCTACTGTGTCCCATTAGGGGTATTTCCCTACACTTCCTTAATAAAGAGAAAAACACATGTGGGAGAGACGCATGCGCTGCACACCCCGAAACAATAATGTTAAAAAATGGACAGTTTCCCCGGTGGGGCTTTAGACAGCAATATCTTGATATTCAGAAATAATAAAAAATGTATAACCAGTAAGTGCTTTTATTGAACCATGAACAATTGTAATGCTATAATTCAATTGGCATTACAACATAGAGCGCTGGCCAAGTAGTACAATACATATTCCACAATATAAAGTCGACACATCTTTACACAAAATTATATACAGTCATACATTTCCGGGCTGTTGACGGTATAAATCCCCGACGCGTTTCGACCTGTGTACGGTCATCATCAGGGGGATAGTTGGTTCTATAAAATACATTGAATATCTTCAAAATTTAAGAACATGTCATCATAAATCTCATTATAAGGTTAAAAGTGGTAGTATATTTACCGCTGAAAAGTAGAGGGAATAATCCTTTGGCCAGTAAAAGCCGTAAATGGATCCGGGGGGCCCCCATATTCGCCCCTGTCTCCCCAGAGCACATGAGTCCAGCCCAAGGGGCTTACAAGGAGCCACATAGACGCCCTCCAGGGGAAGGAGAAGTCAGCACCTGCGACAAATACCCAATAAGTCAAAATGATTCTCAGCACATTGGCAAAAGTATGAAGTGTATGGGCTAACTGCAATCCTAGTGATCAATATATATTGATCTGGTGTCCTAAGGTTTCATGATTGTAATTAATTATATAGAAAGTGGCACAACCATAAAAGAAATGGTTGTATAGTTATAGGGTTGTTTGAGTGGTGTGGTGTGTAAACACAGGTGGGTGGGAAGAGATATGTAGTACTAGGAATATGAGAAACCCTTTGAGTGATAAAGTAAAATTAAATGGATGGCCAGCACAATGCTGACTACAGTGCTATGTCAAGGTGAATGAAATGAGTGTATGGTGTCAGCCAACACATGGTGGAATAAAAGTGAAAAACAAGTCAAAAGGAGAGTGTGTGAATGAATAAAACCAAATAAAACAATCAAAAACATGTGTGGAAGATCTAAACTGATTATAGGAATAGGAGTATGAGTGTAGTGTTGTAATATTAGAGTAGTAAGGGTATATGTATAGTATAATAATTTACCTTGTGCCACAGTGTGGCTGATGTAGTAAAGTTTGACTTGTATGAACCAAATTGCAATGGAGCAAAAAAGGTAAAAAGCTGGAGCCAAAAAAAAGGATTTGTGCAGTGCCATCCATTACGGTCTGCATGGAGTCATAGTAAGACTCACAGGCAGCCGATCATGGATATATGCCTAAAGTAGGCAATTAATTGAGTAGGCACAGGTGCTGATCTCCTCCCCCCCAGAGTGAGCAGCCCACATGTGGCTCCCCCGGCATCCCTGTAGGCAAAAAAAAAAAAAAAAAAAAAAAACCCCCGGCAGCTGCCGTCGACTCCGCCGCAAACCGCGAGATGTCGCGGCGCCGTGCACACGCCAAAGTAACTCGCACATGCGCACCTCGCCGCGGCTCATCCGGAGGTGATCAAGGGATGCCGCCGGCAGAGTGAAGCTCACGTCGGCGGACGATGAATACAAACGTCCGTCAATCAGAGCATGGGGGGGAGAGCTCAGATCCTGCATCACCCCCACATTCTCACCCTGCCGGGAAGCCTTCAATTGGACCAGGACTCACCTCCATGAAGCCGACAGGGGCGGCAGAGGTCCACCATGATCCATGACGGCCATAATCTAAAGTGCATATGTAAATGCAGTAGGCACTAAATTGTAGATGATGAGGTAATCATTGAATTTATGCAGGAGCTGAGTGATAGCTCACTGACCCTAGATCCTAACATGTATATTTACAGAGCAGGTGTTAGTTGAACATCTGATCTACTGCAATAACAGGAGTCTAAAATAGATCTATCCTGATGCATGAGGTGGGGAAAGATACAGTTACGATCTACTCCCCCATTTTGGGGGGCGTTTCCTCCGCAAGAGGCAAACAAAGTGTCACCCCCAAAATGCGTATCGTATCAAAAGAGGTTTTAGACATGTGAGGGTTTGAAGGGCTGTGTAAGCAACACAAAGCTCCTGCCATGTCTCTCATGTGTCATAGGGGGGAAGGGGTGTTTAACCACCCAAAATTCAGTAATAAAGAGAAAAACACATGTGGGAGAGACGCATGCGCTGCACACCCCGAAACAATAATGTTAAAAAATGGACAGTTTCCCCGGTGGGGCTTTAGACAGCAATATCTTGATATTCAGAAATAATAAAAAATGTATAACCAGTAAGTGCTTTTATTGAACCATGAACAATTGTAATGCTATAATTCAATTGGCATTACAACATAGAGCGCTGGCCAAGTAGTACAATACATATTCCACAATATAAAGTCGACACATCTTTACACAAAATTATATACAGTCATACATTTCCGGGCTGTTGACGGTATAAATCCCCGACGCGTTTCGACCTGTGTACGGTCATCATCAGGGGGATAGTTGGTTCTATAAAATACATTGAATATCTTCAAAATTTAAGAACATGTCATCATAAATCTCATTATAAGGTTAAAAGTGGTAGTATATTTACCGCTGAAAAGTAGAGGGAATAATCCTTTGGCCAGTTTCTTTTTTTTTTTTTTTTTGCCTACAGGGATGCCGGGGGAGCCACATGTGGGCTGCTCACTCTGGGGGGGAGGAGATCAGCACCTGTGCCTACTCAATTAATTGCCTACTTTAGGCATATATCCATGATCGGCTGCCTGTGAGTCTTACTATGACTCCATGCAGACCGTAATGGATGGCACTGCACAAATCCTTTTTTTTGGCTCCAGCTTTTTACCTTTTTTGCTCCATTGCAATTTGGTTCATACAAGTCAAACTTTACTACATCAGCCACACTGTGGCACAAGGTAAATTATTATACTATACATATACCCTTACTACTCTAATATTACAACACTACACTCATACTCCTATTCCTATAATCAGTTTAGATCTTCCACACATGTTTTTGATTGTTTTATTTGGTTTTATTCATTCACACACTCTCCTTTTGACTTGTTTTTCACTTTTATTCCACCATGTGTTGGCTGACACCATACACTCATTTCATTCACCTTGACATAGCACTGTAGTCAGCATTGTGCTGGCCATCCATTTAATTTTACTTTATCACTCAAAGGGTTTCTCATATTCCTAGTACTACATATCTCTTCCCACCCACCTGTGTTTACACACCACACCACTCAAACAACCCTATAACTATACAACCATTTCTTTTATGGTTGTGCCACTTTCTATATAATTAATTACAATCATGAAACCTTAGGACACCAGATCAATATATATTGATCACTAGGATTGCAGTTAGCCCATACACTTCATACTTTTGCCAATGTGCTGAGAATCATTTTGACTTATTGGGTATTTGTCGCAGGTGCTGACTTCTCCTTCCCCTGGAGGGCGTCTATGTGGCTCCTTGTAAGCCCCTTGGGCTGGACTCATGTGCTCTGGGGAGACAGGGGCGAATATGGGGGCCCCCCGGATCCATTTACGGCTTTTACTGGCCAAAGGATTATTCCCTCTACTTTTCAGCGGTAAATATACTACCACTTTTAACCTTATAATGAGATTTATGATGACATGTTCTTAAATTTTGAAGATATTCAATGTATTTTATAGAACCAACTATCCCCCTGATGATGACCGCACACAGGTCGAAACGCGTCGGGGATTTATACCGTCAACAGCCCGGAAATGTATGACTGTATATAATTTTGTGTAAAGATGTGTCGACTTTATATTGTGGAATATGTATTGTACTACTTGGCCAGCGCTCTATGTTGTAATGCCAATTGAATTATAGCATTACAATTGTTCATGGTTCAATAAAAGCACTTACTGGTTATACATTTTTTATTATTTCTGAATATCAAGATATTGCTGTCTAAAGCCCCACCGGGGAAACTGTCCATTTCCCTACACTTCCTGTTCCATAGCCACACAGGAAGTGAGAGGAAATCCCTGAAAATTAAGGGAATTCCTTGGGAACCCCAAATCACCAGTAATAGAGACCCCATTGAAAGATTTCCCACCTATTACTTTTCTGAGGACAACCCAAAATTTGGTATTTTCATTTTCTTTTACTTTCAATGATAATAGTAAACAGAACAAATAGAGAGAGAGAGAGAGAGAATCTCCTTAATGGGGGCACAGACAGCAATAAAACCTAAGTCTTGTAATCCCTCTCTAAAAATAATTGTGCTTTTAGGCCCCTTTCACACGAGGCGGGCTCCGTTTCTACAGAGCCCGCCTCGGTCCGCCGGCTCAGCGGGAGATCTGTCCGTTGATCTCCGCTGAGCCGGCGGATGACAGGTCCCTCTCTGCTCACTGAGCGGGGAGGGGCTTGTCAGGCGCCGCCGCCTATGGAGGGATCGGACGAAAACGGACAGCGTGTCCGTTTGTCAGATCTCCCCCGATCCGATAGTGATGGACCTGGACGTAGAGCCATCCGTCTGCTTTTCAGCGAATCGGGTCGGATGTCAGCGGACATGTCTCCGCTGACATCCGACGCTCCATAGACTAACATGGAGCGCCCGTTCAGGTCCGCCGTCAAAACTGACAGGCGGACCTAAACGGTCCGATCGTGTGAAAGGGGCCTTACTTTAGCGAATGAATCTGAAACAAATGTTTTTTTGTCATGCACACCCCTAGTGGTCAGGTGGGCTAGATTATGTAATTTAGTAGACAGGGCTGACAACGCTGCTTGGCATTTCATTGCAGAAAGGGCACTGTGTTGTCAGCCCAGAAAGGAATTTGAATTCTTCTTTACTTGCAACCCTAGGGATACAACATGGGAAGATGTGCATGTATTGCGGAGATGTACAGAATTTTTTTTTTCTCTGACATACAGTTTAATTGGGTTAAATGAAAATAAAACAGCCATAAGTCCACACTAGCCAACTATATTATAGCAAATACAACAACTGCCAGACAGGGCTTACCCCCAAATTGATTTAGCCAACTATTTTTTTTTCTTCTTTGCATGAATTTACTATCTTTGTTTGCAGGACATGGAGTTCATGGAGACATTTGTGTTCGCCATCAAGTTACAAACCCTACAGAAAGTGAGGCTGGTCTTCAAGGTCCACAGCCTGACGCCACGAAAGAGAACAATCAGCAAGTGTTCGATATCGCTGCGGGACCTCAGTGAGAGAGAGACTGACCACTGGCTGGATGTTGTCCCTTCCAAAGTGTCGGTGAGCAAAACTTAAGACATCGCCAGTCTAGGCTGGGTCACCACACGGTCATCTCCAAAGACTTTATGAAACATCGGTTTGAAGGTTTTATAAAAGTTCGGGGAAGATGGCGTGAAAATCAGAAATGGTTTTATTTAGCAAACTTTCTATGAAATAAATTTCCACCGTGACGGATAGAGGCATATAAAGTGATCCTCACAAACAGGCCTGTTCAATGAACAGAACACACGATGATGGTTATTACAAGTAATGAGATCCGCTGTAGGCAGAACACCTTTTCTCCTGGCAGCTTAAAGTGATACTAAAGTCTCTTTTTTTCCCCGTTTAAAAAATAACAAACATGTCATTCATACTTCCTCTGTGTAGCGGTTTTGCAGAGATCAGCCCATATCCTTCTCTTCTCGGGTCCGTCACTCCAGCCGAGGGCCACCACAGCAAACAGCTTGCTAAGGGGGCACCCGAGCTGAGCCACTGTTCTGTATCCCCGTTCAGACATGGAGCCGTGGCTCGGCCCCGCCCCCTCTCTCCTCATTGGCTCACTGACTGACAGCAGCGGGAGCCAATGGCGCCCCACTGCTGTCTCGGCCAATTAAGGAAGAGTCCGGACACTGGGCACTGATAAGCTGCACTGATAAGGCAGCACTGATGGGCACCGATAGGCTGCACTGATAAGGTGGCAATGATGGACACTGATAAGCTGAACGGATAAGGCAGCACTGATATGCTGCTCTGATGGGCACTAGTAAGGCTACACTGATGGACACTAATAAGGCTATACAGAAGGGCACTGATGAGGATGCACTGATGGGCACTGATGAGGATGCACTGATGGGCATGCACTGATGGGCACTGACAGACACTGATATGCTTTATGTTAATACTGTTAAAGAAGTTGTTAATATTTATTTTTGTAAAATAAATCTGCATAAAACATTTAACAGTGTAATTTCATGAGATAATTTACAAGGCGTGTTTAGGGGCGGGGCAACTGGTGTCGAGTAACTCTTAAGGCCTGGCTAGTAGCTCAGGACTTTACATTTTGAGCCCTGGGCTAGATGATGCTGTGGGTCCTTCTGGCAGCAAACGAGGCGGGACTTGCTGCAGCTTCCAATGCACATAGCGAGAAGCCCACGGTGTGCAGTGAAATCAGAGTAAGGCCCCTTTCACACTGCCACGACTTAAATGTCGCACAATTTCGCGGCCGCAATTTCAGAGAATGCCTGTGTAAACTTGAGATCTATGGACCTCAACTGGCATGAAAGTCGGACCAAAGTAGTACAGGGACTACTTTGAAGTCGGCATGACTTGAAGTCGCACATATATGAATGGTTATCATTGGAAATCATGGGGAACGACAAGTCGCACAAGCGTGAATGGGGCCTAAGCCATTTCAGTCCAGGGTAGGAACCGGTACAACTGTGCAAGATTGAAGGCAAGGCTGGAGGTCAGATTTAAAAACCGTTGCCCATTATTGCTAGTTTCGTTTACGGGAAGGACAGGACGACTTTCACTAGAAATGTGTCTCAGCGTTTTCCTGAAAGTCTAGCTGATGCATTCCTGAAACATATGCCCTTCTATAAACATCTGTGAAGGATCCGTATTTATCCTCCAAGGTGTGATATACCCGGAACATATTACTACTCTCTGGTGTGACGTCAGTAGAAGACATTCCTTCTTTCAAAGGAGGAATCTTTGAAGTTTCGGGGCTGTGTGTACACAGTTTTATTCTCAGGGTCGATGTGAAGTTCCAAACGTGGCAGGTGTTTGCACAACTCTGCGTCTTTTATGGCACTCCAGGGAACACGCAGTTCCATGCACAAACTTTACAATAACATAACTCTGAGCTAATGGATATATAATTGTTTGCTCTTTTTTATTGTTCTCTGTGACCTTTCAGAGACACTCACCTTATCTCCTGCAATTAGTAAATGTAAACAAAGTCGCTGTGGAGCCAATCCCGGGGCTACAATTCCAAAACCATAGCGCATGTTCATCGAGGACACATTGGAAACATTTTGTAACATTTGGCCTGTATGGAAAGTTTTGTCTGATCATTGCCCATATACAGTATTGCTGCCCCCTATACTTACTGTATATAGAATAATCTAAAACACAGAGGATAATATGTATCATTTAATTGCAATACATTTTCATACTTGAGCTCCATTCACATTACTGCGTCTCCAAAGTCACACGACTTCAAGTGCGGCTTTGGAGCATGACTTTTGGTGCAATTTTTAGCCGGCTTTACATTCTATGGACCAAAGGTTCACCAAAGTAGTGCAGGCATCTTTTCAAAGTTGCTGCAACTTTAAGCCACACCAATTTAATAGGTGCGATTAAAAACAATGACGTTCAACTTTACATGTGACTGATGTCCAAAGTAACACCATAAATCGGACAAGTCTGAATGGAGCCTTAAAGTGGTTGTAAACCTTTACATATACCCAGTGAAGCGACTGGCCTCGGGTGATACCCAGAGATGAAAGAGATCCTTCTACGCAATTTGTAGTGGTTTATCTGAAGCCTTCTCTTCTCTACATCTGTTCCAAGTGCAGAATTTAGAAAGCTTGTCTGAGCTGTCAGAATACGGGGCGGGGAGCTGAAGTTACACTCTGCAGAGCTCAGTAAGGAGAGCTCTGAGAGCGGATTGGAGGGAAGGACACGCCCCCACTTCACACAACACACAGGAAAATGTTGTCCCTGAAGTTGATGTGTTGAAAGTAGAAAAATGGGCAAGTGTAAGGATTTGAACGACTTTGACAAGAGCCAAATTGTAATGTCTAGACAACTGGGTTCGGAGCAACTTCAAAACTGCAGCTCTTGTGGGATGTTCCCGGTCTGCAGCGGTCAGGACCGACCAAAAGCGGTCCAAGGAAGAAAAATCGCTGAGCCAGCAACAGGGTCATGGGCAGCCAACGATCATTGATGCACATGGGGAGTGAAGGCTGGTCCATGTAGTCCGATCCAATAGAAGAGCTACTGTACCTTGAGTAACAGTTTGTTGTGTATGGGGCTGCATAGCCACAGACCGGTCAGGTTGCCCATGCTGACCCGTGTTCACAGCCAAAAGCACCTACAATAGGCACGTGAGAATCAGAACTGGACCACAGAGCAATGAAAGAAGGTGGCCTGGTCTGATGAATTCAAGAATAGATTGAGGAACACAAACAAGGAGTTTTAGGTGCTGACCTCCCAAGTCTTCAGAGTCTTCAGATCTCTTATAGGAACTGCTATAGACGGCTTGGTGCCAGATACCACAGCGTACCTTCAGAGGTCTAGTGGAGTCCATGCCTGGATGGGTCAGGGCTGTTTTAACGGCAAAAGGAGGACATAGTCAATATTAGTAGGGTGGTGAAAAGTTATGGCCGATTGGTGTACATACTGTATATACACAGTATATATTGATCAGCCATAACTTTAGGACTATCCACCCAATATGGAGTAGGTCCCATAGGGTTCTTTATATCTCTTTTTTTTTCGTGAATCTGAAAAAAGTTATTCCGAAATTGCTACTGCTTCTCAGCATACAAGATAGGCAACCTTAGCAATCCAGCTATGGTGAAACTACAAATCCCATCAGGGAGTCATGCCTGTGGTTGTCAGTCTTGCAATGTCTTATGGAACATAAGATGAACAGGTCTACCATAGCTGTGCACCAACAATGCAATGTAACCTTTCCTTGCGGTGTTGAATGGTGCTCTCAGACAATACAATGTATTTGGGGGTTGGGTGAAGACTCTTAAAAAAGGTAGACATGTGTGTTGCCATCATTTGCCCCCATTTTTTTGTTTTGTTTTTGCTTTTTTTTGTTTTGTTATGTAAGCTTGTATAATGTATTTGTAAATTGACTGATGGTATGATTATGCCATTAATGTATGCATATTTGTCTATTTGTATAATAATTTTCTAATAAAATTAAGATTGAGATGAGAAAAAAGGTAGACAGGTGACAGAAAGCTCCTAGTTTTCATATTACTTGCACTTTTATTGCAGTGAAGAATTGTCATTTGATTCCCTGTCTGGTTTGTTCTCTTCACAGTCTTGCCAAGCAGAGCTCCAGGTTGGGACATGTTTCCAGGCCATAAACAATCGCATCCAGCTCCAAATTCTCAAAGCTCAGCACCTGCCCAGCTCACTAACTCCGCTGTCTATAAGTACGTATGTCTTACACATCCCCTGTCTTCTCCAAACTCTTTCCTTTTAGTCATGAGAACGGTATCATTAGCAGTAATCCGCATGGATTCATGAAGAATCGTTCTTGCCAAACCGATCTACTAACCTTCTATGAGGAGGTGAGTTGCCATCTAGATAAAGGAAGGCCCATAGACGTGGTGTATCTGGATTTAGCAAAGGCATTTGACACAGTTCCCCATAAACGTTTACTGTACAAAATAAGGTGCGTTGGCATGGACCATAGGGTGAGTACATGGATTGAAAACTGGCTACAAGGGCGAGTTCAGAGGGTGGAGATAAATGGGGAGTACTCAGAATGGTCAGGGGTGGGTAGTGGGGTTCCCCAGGGTTCTGTGCTGGGACCAATCCTATTTAAATTTGTTCATAAATGATCTGGAGGATGGGATAAACAGTTCAATCTCTGTATTTGCAGACGATACTAAGCTAAGCAGGGCAATAACTTCTCCGCAGGATGTGGAAACCTTGCAAGAAGATCTGAACAAATGAATGGGGTGGGCAACTACATGGCAAATGAGGTTCAATGTAGAAAAATTTAAAATAATGCATTTGGGTGGCAAAAATATGAATGCAATCTATACACTGGGGGGAGAACCTCTGGGGGAATCTAGGATGGAAAAGGACCTGGGGGTCCTAGTAGATGATAGGCTCAGCAATGACATGCAATGCCAAGCTACTGCTCACAAAGCAAACAGAATATTGGCATTAAAAAGGGGATCAACTCCAGAGATAAAACGATAATTCTCCCACTCTACAAGACTCTGGTCCAGCCGCACCTGGAGTATGCTGTCCAGTTCTGGGCACCAGTCCTCAGGAAGGATGTACTGGAAATGGAGCGAGTACAAAGAAGGGCAACAAAGCTAATAAAGGGTCTGGAGGATATTAGTTATAAAGAAAGGTTGTGAGCACTGAACTTATTCTCTCTGGAGAAGAGAAGCTTGAGAGGGGATATGATTTCAATTTATAAATACCGTACTGGTGACCCCACAATAGGGAGAAAACTTTTTCGCAGAAGGGAGTTTAACAAGACACATGGCCACTCATTAAAATGAGAAGAAAAGAGGTTTAACCTTAAACTACGTAGAGGGTTCTTTACTGTAAGAGCGACCACGATGTGGAATTCCCTTCCACAGGCGGTGGTCTCAGCAGGGAACATCGATAGTTTTAAAAAACTATTAGATAAGCATCTGAACCACCGCAACATACAGGGACATACAATGTAATACTGACATATAATCACACACATAGGTTGGACTGTCTTTTTTCCAACCTCACCTACTATGTAATTATGAAATATACACTTCTTGGGATTTTTTTTTACTAAAAATATGTGCCAGAAAATACATATTGGCCTAAATTGATGAAGAATTTTGATTTATGTTTTTTTATTGGGTATGTTTTATAGCAGAAAGTAAAAAAGTTTTTTTTTTTTTTTTTCAAAGTGGTCGGTCTTGTTTGTTTATAGCGCAAAAAATAAAAAGCGCAGGAGGTGATCAAATTCCAACAGAAAGCTCTATTTGTGGGTAGAAAAAAAAAAAAAAAAAGGACATCAATTTGAATTTGGGTACAGTGTTGCACGACCGCCCAATTGTCAGTTAAAGTAACCCAGTGCCGTATCGCAAAAAACGGAGTTACTTACCGGTAACATCCTTTTCCAGGAATCTTTCAGGACAGCACCATAGAGAGACACCGGCTCCTCCCCTCTTAGGAAACACCGCCTTCCAATTCAATATTTAAATCTCATCTTCCCCACGGCCCCTCAGTTCTTCACGAGATTCCTCCGGCCAGCTGGGGAGACACAAGAATACGTCATACAAATCTTTATCTTACCTGACGTTCTCATGCGATGAGTTCTCATAGATGATCAATAACCTGGGTGGGTACTAGTGCTGTCCTGAAAGATTCCTGGAAAAGGATGTTACCGGTAAGTAACTCCGTTTTTCCCCATTCATCTTTCAGGACAGCACTATAGAGAGGATAAGCGAGCACCTTACCTTAGGGAGGGACTACTGCCTGCAGCACCTTACGCCCAAAGGCTTGGTCTTTGGCTGACAGCAGGTCCAATCTGTAATGCTTCACAAACGTGGAAAAACTGGACCACGTTGCTGCTCTACAGATCTGCTCCGGAGAAGCACCAGCCCACTCTGCTTGAGAAGTTGCCACTGCCCTGGTGGAATGTGCTTTAATACCCTCCGGGGGCTCCAAACCCCCGACTACATATGCCTGGCTAATGGCCAACCTTAACCATCTGGCTATTGATCGTTTAGAGGCTTTGAACCCTTTCCTAGCCCCTGAAAATAATACAAAAAAAGAATCGGATTTCCTAAACTGTTTCGTACTATCTAAGTACTGAAGGACGCACCTTCTAACGTCCAGTTTGTGAAAAATATGCTCCTGTTCCCTCACAGGATTCGAACAGAAGGTAGGTAAAATAATTTCTTGGCCCCTATGAAAACTCGAGGCCACTTTTGGCAAAAAGGCCGGATCCGTTTTAAAAATCAAACGGTCCGGAAAAACCTGAAAAAAAGGCGCCCTAATAGAAAGGGCTTCAAGTTCACTTACTCTCCTTGCTGTGGTGATCGCCACCAAAAACACTGTTTTGAGGGTGATCAACTTCAAGGTACAGGATTCCAATGGCTCAAAAGGATCCCCTGTAAGAGACTGTAAAACTAAGGAAAGATCCCACACTGGGAATGGGGAACTTTTAACAGGCCTCTGTCTGCCTAAAGCTCTAAAAAACCTAGCTACCCAAGGATCTATAGCTAGTGGCTTTTCCAGGAAAACGCTTAGTGCCGATACCTGTCCTTTCAAGGTGCTAAGGGCTAATCCTTTGTCCGCTCCTGCCTGCAGAAACTCTAATACTGCTACAGAACTTTGTACATCGAAGGAGCTTTCTGTGCACCAACTGTTAAAGCGTTTCCACACCTTTAGGTAAATGGCTTGCGTCTCTCTTTTCCTGCAATTTAGGAGAGTTGTTACTAGCCGATCCGAGAAACCTTTGCCCTTCAGCAATTCTTCCTCAGTAGCCACGCTGCGAGGTTCCATCGCTCCACCTGAGGGCAACAGATTGGGCCTTGAGAGAGAAGATCCTCCTGGATAGGTAGAATCCAGGGAGGTTCCACTGTCAGACTCTTCAAGAGAGAGAACCACGGCCTCCTTGGCCAGTGTGGTGCTATCAGAATGAGGGTTGTGTCTTCTGACCGAAATTTTCTCAGAACTGCTGGAATCATTACGGGAGGGGGGAAGGCATAACACCTTGAGAAACGCCAGCTCTGAGCTAGTGCATCCACCCCGGCTGCTCCGTCCCATCTGTTTAGGGAAAAGAACAGACGAGCTTTTGTATTTGCCTTTGAGGCGAAGAGATCCACAGAGGGAACCCCCCACTTCCGAGTAATCATCTCGAAGATGTCCTGATTCAAGACCCAGTCGCCTTCCTTCAGCATTTTTCTGCTCAGAAAGTCTGCCACTTGGTTCTGCTCCCCCTTCAGATGTATTGCAGAAAGAGAGAGAATGCTCCCTTCGGCCCACCTGAGGATGGATTCTGCCAGACCCCACAAGGATTTGCTCCTGGTTCCCCCTTGCCTGTTGATGTAGGCCACCGCTGATGAGTTGTCCGAACGGACCCTCACATGCTGTCCCAGGAGTTCTTTCTGAAAAGCTCTGAGAGCCAACTCTATTGCTCTCAGTTCCCTCCAGTTCGAGGACTTCTTTGCGTCTTCTTTTTTCCCGGTGCCTTGTATCATCTTGGCATCTAGGTGTGCTCCCCACCCTGTGCCGCTTGCATCGGTCGTAACCGTTCTGGACACTGGAAGAACCCACTCCAGACCCTGTGAGCGATTGGACCCTTTCCTCCACCACCAGAGGGACCTTTTGACCTGGCTTGGCACAGATATAAGAGAGTCCAGAGATGCTGGACTGTGGTCCCAGACATTTAGAATAAACAGCTGTAGGGGGCGAAAGTGCAGCCCTGCCCACTGAACCGCCGGAAGCGTGGAAGTCAGTAAGCCCAGCGCTGACATTGCTTTCCTTACTGAGATCTGACTGCTGCCCTGGAGCAGTAATATTGCTCTGTCCACCTTCTGGATTTTTTCTGCTGGAAGGAACACTTTTTGTTTTGTTGAATCCAGTACATAGCCCAGGAAGGTGACCTTTTGGGCCGGAACCAAACTGGATTTTTCCAGGTTCAAGAGCCATCCCAGGTTTTCTAGGCTGTCTCTTGCTACCTGAAGATCCTGGTACAACTGCTCCGGGGAAGGAGCAAACAGGAGCAGGTCGTCCAGGTACGCGACTACAGAGATGCCTCTGAGCCGCAAGAAAGCCAGGACCTCCACCATCACTTTGGTGAAGATGCGGGGGGAAGAGGATAGTCCAAAGGGGAGTGCTTTGAACTGTAGATGAAACGTTCCTTCCCCAGTTTTCACCGCCAGTCTGAGAAACCTCTGGTAACTTTCTGCGACTGGAATGTGCAGATAAGCGTCCTTTAGGTCTATTGACGCCATGAAGCAATTTGGGGGAAGAAGTGCTTTCACCGAATAGATAGAATCCATCCGGAATTTCCTGTAGGTGATTGAGACATTCAGAGGCTTCAGATTCATGATAAGTCTGAATTTTCCCGACGGCTTGCGGACCACAAAAATGTGGGAGTAAAAGCCTCTGCCTGTCTCCTCTACAGGCACCCTCACTATCACCTCTTGTTCCTCTAACTCCTGTAGGGAGGATAGAAGAGCTGACGCTTTCTCTGCACACTTTGGCAGCTCGGTGACCAGAAGTCTGTGCTGAGGGGGTTCTGAGAACTCTAGCTGGTAACCTCTTCTTATGATCCCTAACACAAACTGGTTGGAGGTGATCATCTCCCATTGTGGGAGAAAGGCCCCCAATCTTCCTCCCACCGTGGTTACCCCGTCATTGGGTCTTCTTGGGCTGTTCAGGAGGGCGAAAAATCGCCCCTCCCCGCCCCTTGCCCTTCTGCCCCCAAGCTTTTTTCTGCCGCTCTCCTTTTGGGGCTTCAAATTTTCTTTGAGGGCGAAACTTTCTTTTAGCCTGCTCCCCAAATTTCTTTTTAATGGGAAAGGCCTTTTTCTTATCGGCCGTCCGGTCTAAAACGGTCTCTAAACCTGGGCCAAACAAGAGATCTCCTGTGAGGGGAATTCCACAGAGTTTAACTTTAGACGCGCTGTCTCCTTGCCACGTCTTAAGCCATAGAGCCCTTCGAGCCGAATTAGTGAGGGCTGAAGACCTTGCGGACATGCGCACTGATTCGGCGGAAGCGTCCGCAATATACGCTACTCCCTTAAGTAGCATGGGGAAGGAAGCCAAAATAGTCTCTTTTGGCGTTCCTGCCTCAATATGCGCTTTTATCTGCGTAAGCCAATATTCCATATTGCGGGCCACTACTGTGACCGCCATGGCAGGCTTAAGGTTTCCCTATGATGAATCCCAGGACTTTTTTAAGAGAGAGTCCATCCTTCTGTCCATGGGGTCTACAAGAACCCCCATGTCCTCGAAGGCCAGATCTGTTTGCCTGGAAACCTGAGAAAAAGCAGCATCCAGCCTAGGGGTCTTATTCCAGACTAGAGACTCCCCTTCTGAAAAAGGAAACCTTCGCTTTAAAGCCCTTGAAAAGAAAGGTTTTCTCTCAGGATCTTTCCATTCATTCTTTATGGCCTCAACCAATACATCATGGACTGGGAAATCCTTCCTTTTTTGTTCCCCAAGACCTTTGTACATTTGGTCATGGAGCGATAACACTTTCTTTTTCTTCCTGAATACCCAAAGTGGTGTGAATAGCTCCCAAGAGCTCCTCCACTTCATCCAGGGAAAGCTTATAGCGAGAGGTTTTTGTGGATTCCCCATCCACTTCCTCCACATCCGATTCCCTTTGAGAATCTGAAGCGGTGCTATCTGGCTCCTCCTCAATATCCACTCTGGAGCCCCCTGGTCTCTCTCCACTAACAGAGGGAGTATCCACTGGGCTAGGTGTAACACTCTGCTGCACTGGTAAAGGACTGCTTTGGGCTTGCGGCAACTGGAAGCTGGAAAAGAGTGCTTTAAAGGACTGAAAGGTGCTAGAAAGCTCCTTGACGGATGCAGCAAGATCTGTACCCTGTTCTGCTGCCTGTTCCCTGACCAATCCATCAATGCACTCCTTGCAAAGTGCCTTGGACCAGGATTCCCCCATACTAGTTCTACAAGAGGGGCATTTTTTCTTTGAACCATGAGGCGACTTGCTTTTCTCTGTGGCTTTCTGAAAAAGAAAGAGAGAGAGAGAGTCGCCATAAATGCCCAATCCCACCAGTGCTTCTACAGAGGTCTACCAGGAGTGCCCCCCCCAGGACCAACCACCACCAGGGTCCCAGACACACTCCCCTTCCCCCCGACCACCAGTGAGGGGAGAACACCCGTGAAGCTATCGGGATTTAGGTAAGGGAACACCACCCCAGGGTTCCACTTACCTTAGCATGGCTGGTGCTACTGTCTCCTGGAGCAGTTCTAGAGACCTCTGTCTCCGACATGTCCGCTGAGGATGGTGGTCGATCGTTTCCCCCGATAGCTGACTCTACAGCAAGGCAAGAGGGTTGCACCAGCCGAACGCTCGGTCCGTTTTCTATCTCCGCGTCCGGAACCGGAAGACGCGGAATTGTCGGAAGTGCCCGCCCTCGCCGGAACTGACGTCACCCGTCATCCGACCGGCCATAGAGCTTCAGACGCTGGCTGCTTGAGCAAGCAGGAGAGACTCAGGCACTTCCCACAGCGCCCCCCTAGGCAGAAGAAATACAGACCCCCTCAGCTGTCTCTTTCTCCAAGAGAGGCTGAGGCGCGCTAATTCAGTTAAAAAACAGGTAAGTATGGCTTCCCCAGCCTTTACCTGACTGAATAAAAAATAATAGGAGGGAAGAGCTAGAGAGACCCGACTCCCCCTCTTCCACAGACAGATTGTTTGGCTTCAGTCTCCCTGACTGATCCGCCTTGGTTCCCAAGCAGTGTCTCCCCACCGGAGGAAACACCTGAACTGAGGGGCCGTGGGGAAGATGAGATTTAAATATTGAATTGGAAGGCGGTGTTTCCTAAGAGGGGAGGAGCCGGTGTCTCTCTATGGTGCTGTCCTGAAAGATGAATGGGGAAAAAATGGCCTGGTCAGAAAGGGGGTAAAATCTTCCGGAGCTGAAGTGGTTAAATGAGCACTCGCTGATCTTTATAGCTGCAGGCACAATTTATCCTTAAATTTACACCAGAAACATTTTCAGCAGTTTAGCCCACCCTACTTCCCCTTCCCAGCAGTGACTTGGTAGCCTGGCTTTTAATATTTAATATAAACAAAGAACAGGCATACAAGAAAAGAAGGGGGGAGCAGAGTGTTCAGATTTGAGCTCAGGATGAATTGCTCCACATGACCTGAAGCTAGAGAGGTCAGTGAGGGCTTGTTTTAAAAAATTCATTTAGACCCATTTCACACAGGCATCTGGGGGGCTGGTAAAAACAGGAAGTTGAACTTAGTCTTACTGCTTGTGACCTTAGACTAGACTTTGAATGTCACTTCAAGCCGGGAAGTACATTCCCAAGATCCACAGGAAGAGGGGAGCAGGCTATTAAAAATGCCCATCCAGAGCAATACATACATCAAATGAAGAAAACGCCGCTCTCCCAACCAGCCACCATACCATGAGAATCAAGATCAAGATCAGCATGTGTGCCAGAAGGCCACTCCCCCTCTGACAAGTTTCGCCCTGCCCACGGGGGGCTTAATCGTAGGGTCAGTTCCGAGTCGACAGGCAGCACTGCCTGTCAAACTTGTCCATTCAAGTCAAAGATGCCACGGTGCATAAGCCCAGTGAAAATTGCTGTTCAACACACGTGGCTGTTATCCACTGTGGATCACTTTTCAGAGAAAGAACAAATGTGAACTTAGCCTTACTGCTACTACTACTGGAAACTAGAATTTATTTTCATTAGATTTAGATCTTGAGTCATCTTAACCTGGAAGGTAGTTTTTTGCCACTACACCAAGGACAAAGACACCGGGAATTTTAGCCCAGGATAAAAGTTTTAGTAGAAAGAGGAGCCCTCCCACACACACACAATGCTAACTTCCACTGCTTTGCCCGCTGTTCCTGTTCCAGGTTTCTACGTCAAGGCCGAAATGTTCAGTATAGAGGGGCTCCTGTACAAGAAGAAAACGCGATCGTTAAAGCAGTCGAATGGACAGGTGAACTGGGGGGAGACCATGCTGTTCCCATTGACGCAGAAAGAAGGAATTAACTTTCTTATCAAACTGTACAGCCGGAGTTCTGTCAGAAGGAAACATTTCATTGGTCAGGTAATAGGCAATTTATCAACATTGCTAATCTGAGAGAATTGGAATGGTTATCTGTCCTGTAGATAAAGCTGGAGGATTGTAATACTGACATATAACCACACACACATAGGTTGGGACTTGTGTCTTTTTTCAACCTCACCTACTATGTAACTATGCAATATACACTTCTTGGGATTTTTTTTACCATAAATATGTGCCAGAATACATATTTGCCTAAATTGATGAAGAAATTTGATTGATTTTTTTTTTTATTGGGTATGTTTTATAGCAGAAAGTAAAAAAGTTTTTTTTGGTTTTTTTTTTTCGAAATGGTCGGTCTTGTTTGTTTATAGCGCAAAAAATAAATAGACCAGAGAAATCGCTAAGGATACATTGAAACTTGGGAATGCATCCTGCCTGCGATTTTTTGCGAGAACTCCAGCGTGGTTCCCCGATTAGCAGAATGCCTGTGTCCAGAGGTCCGGTCATGTGATCTGGCTCCCCCAGTGTCAGCCAGCAGTGGCTGCAGGGGAGAGAAGGGAGCACCAACAATGGCTGGGGCATGGGTGACGTCACCCTAACCAGGCATTTACAGCCGTTGTTGAGTGCCTTCTCCTCTCCCCTGCAGCCGCCGCTGGCTGACACGGGGGATCATATGACCAGACCAGAGCAGGCTGAAAATAGGTAGGTAAATACATTTTTCTTTTACCCAGGTTAGACAGCATAGGTGTTAGGAGGAGGGATGGAGTTTAGGGTGAAGCTAGAATTCTATTTTAATAGCAGCAGAAATGTAAAAATTGTTCTGCTCTATAGGGGGTGTGCAGGTACAAGAGCTGAAGTGTTTAGGTTGAATATGTTTTTATTAGTATCATTATATAAGAAAGAAAAAACAATCATAGAAAAATAGAGGTCACTCCACATCACAGAGATGAGGCTACTTATACAGTATATCCATAATGAAAAAGAGAGAGAGAGAGAGAGAGAGAGAGAGAGAGAGAGAGAGAGAGAGAGAGAGAGAGAGAGAGAGAGAGAGAGAGAGAGAGAGAGAGAGAGAGAGAGAGAGAGAGAGAGAAGAGAGAGAGAGAGAGAGAGAGAGAGAGAGAGAGAGAGAGAGAGAGAGAGAGAGAGAGAGAGAGAGAGAGAGAGAGAGAGAGAGAGAGAGAGAGAAAGAGAGAAAGAAAGAGAAAGAGAGAAAGAAAGAAAGAAAGAAAGAAAGAAAGAAAGAAAGAAAGAAAGAGAGAGAGAAAGAAAGAAAAGAAAAAAACAAAAACAAATAAAAAAAAAAAATACATGGCGGAATAACAGAATGTCCTAAACTTGGGGATATTGCTGGAAGTGTCTATTAGGGGAATAGCAAGCGCCCCGTCCAGTTGCCCTGAACTGTTTAATCACCAATAGCAGCGCAAAGTTCCAACTTTTTTGTGCAATCATTTGATGCCACATACAACGGTTTGCGTTTTAATTGGCAGTGATTAATCACAGGCAATGGCCATTGATTTTAGTAGAGTAAGCCTACTAGCAAAAAATAATCCATGTGCGTCATAAATTCTGGCAAGGAGGTTATTTACTTTGCATTTAGTAGAAAAAGTAAAGTCACAGATTCCCTCTCTTCTCTCTCCAGCAACAAAACTTTCTTTCATGGGGTATGCACAAAGCGCTCAGCTATCGAACCAGGACGATTGTTTTACTCTTCTCCTTAAAAAGAAAAAAAGATTTTCCAGGAGAAGGAAATGTCACTTGTATAAATTACAGGAGGGGCAGATGCAGCTTTCACTCTCTTAAATGTAACCCATTCATCCATTGTGCTACTTAAATACACCTTAAGGTTAAATGGTCGGTGTAACAGTCAGGATTAGCTTACACTGGTGACAATGACATGAAACAAGATACCACATGGAGGGAGAAACTGAGGCATTGTAAGGGATGTGAAGGATACTGAATATAGGTGACTTCGTGTGTGAGCAACAACGTATACATAGATTATGTGGCAACGCGTTTTCACATCTGCAGACATTTGGGTTCAGGAGTCCAGAAGTCTGCACAATTCAAAATTGAAAAACCTAATTGATGTCAGATTTGAAAACATTCACCAAGCTGGCTTCTGTCTGCTGGTTCAGATTATCTCTTTCACACTTTCTTTTCTGTTCATTTCCCTTCCTATGTTTTTTCTTCTCTGATATTTTTTTATAATGGACCTTATTGAGAGGAATATCAAAAACGTGGCACCAATAAGATTGGAAAAAGTCACCTTTAATTTGCCCTTTCATGGCAAAATAGATTCTCTCTACACCAATAAGTGTAGGGATAAAAGGTCCCCATAGACAGTTTGAATTTTGTACAATATTTGAATCAAATCAACTGATATTGGAGCAGTGGGAGGCCTTGCTAGCACCACCCATCTCAGCAAAAGTCAATTTTTAAAATCAGCTGAGTAAACTGGAAAATTATTGGCGGAACGGTAATTGTATCTGGCTTGAGGGCTGCCATGGCAGTTTAAATACCATAGCGGGGACCTCAAACTCTGCAGTGGGACTAGTATACTGGTGGTGAGCGGTTGTATTATTTTCGGTATACCAGGATTATGGACTGTTTGCTGGAGAGCAGTTTTGTTTGCTTGGTTTTGAATTTGAAGAGAGACTGTTTACTTATAAAAGTGGCTGGAGATTCTGGGCCCCCCATATTACAATGCATATCATCAGATTGAGGTTCTCCCTCTGCCTAGTATACTGCTAAGAAACCTTCCTTTAAACTCCCCCATACCTGAAACAGGTCAGATGTGCATGGAATATTGCATATATTTTATTTGATCAAGCACTTGGTAATTGCAAGGAGGCAATAAGAGGCATCTGTGATGAGAGGTGCTTGGCTCGGTCTTGATCTCCACATTGCATCTGGCACGAGGGTTGCCACGGCTGTGAATACCATAGCCGGAAGTTGAGCTGGCAGTGGCCATTGTGGGGGTTTCACTCAAAGTTATTTGTTTTCAACAACTCCAGTCCAGCCAGAGAAATATTTTTTCAGGGCTTTTGGCCCACTTATTTAAAAGTAAAAAAAAAGTAAATAACCTCACAAGACTACCCTCACAGGGGTTTTCAGCATCACCACGACAAAACATACATTTTCAGCCTCCCGGTTATTGCAACTCTGCCCACCTTGGACTGCACAAGCTCCCAACTAGTTACACACAATCTCCTAGTATCACTTTCAGACCACAGCCTAGTCGGATCTGGCCATGGCCACCTCTTATTGAGGCCAGGGTAGGCACTCTCCTAGTGTCGCATCACACAGGAGGCTCCAACAGCAGTTTGTCTCCAGAGGAAGGAGCCCTGAACCAAAACGCCTTGCCTAAAAAAGGCAGTGCACACCCGCACCCTCAGGCTGCTGGTCTCCAGTAAGATGTGGACACAGGGTGAGAGGCTTCATTCCTCCCAGGACTTTTCCAAGCCTCTGGACTCCAGAAACCTAATCCAGGAATTGTTAATCCTGGATCAAACTGCAAAACCAGTTTTCTTTACTCTAAATAGACATTCTGGAGCAGCTCAGCCTGCGTCAGTGATAACCCTGTGTGACATATACTCTTACTCATATACTCTTACTGACACCATGACAGGAGACACAGCCCTTTCACACCATGGATGAATTGATTGATATTCTCCCATTTCGCTTGGGGGCTGGACAAGAGAAAATCACGTCTTGAATGGGTAGCTAAACAGAGCACCACACCAATGGTTTTGAAGTCTGAAAATATTTATTTCTTGATAGATGTGTGATGAGGACAGTGTTAGAGGCTTCATCCCGCCCAAGACTCAAAGCCCCCGGACCCAATCCAGAAATGACCAATCCTAGATTAAACTGCAAAATCAGTTTTCTTCACTCTGAATAGACACCCTAGAACCCCTGAACCTGCATCAGTGATAACCCTGTGTGATATATACCACACCAATGGTTTTGCAGCCCTGAATATGTATGTATATATATATATATATATATTTTTTTTTTTTTATAGAAGATAACAAGCCAACATTTTTCAGGGGCGTACTTCAAAATTTGCAGGAAGATAGGCTATCAAACCAGTAGATCTGCCTCACTGGAGAACACCTCGATGTGGAAAGATTTTTGTTTTGTGTTGGTCCAAAACCTGTACCAGCTTTTAGCCGCCACAGAAAATCCTCTCTAGATGGGCTCACTCGAGGCAGATTTATGATATACGTCTGCTCCTGGGAATTCACATACTGGCGTAATTTGAGTCTCTGGGACTGGATCCAGTGAAGGACAGTTTGTAATTTGGAATACAGAGACAAGGAGAAGACAATATGAGAGGGGTAATCTTGTGTTTTGTACTCTGGGCTTAGTAACAGAGCCGCTTTTCAGCATCCCAAACACTGGGTCCTCTGTGTAACGAATTCAATACAGCAGACAAGGCTGGTGTGCTCGCGTTCTCTCCCCTCGTCTTGAAAGGCAGCCAGATTCTCTGCAGAATTCAGGGAAAGTTCATCCACACAGGATGGAGGGAGACATGCAGGTGCGCCTGTGGTGTTAACATCTGCGGAGAACCCCTTTATGAGCCCATCGTTCAGGAATTACACCTACATCCTGCTGTGTATTAATCATATACTATAACTTGTAGAGAATAGCACATGTGAGCTCATCTTGGGAAGCAAAAATCTCCAAGCAGAAGTTACGCCAAACTTCCAGCCAAAAACAGCAAAATTACTTTAATAGTGATGGGGACTGTTGCATGAACATATTTTTTAACACTCAATTATTTATACTCCCCCAACCATACTAAATAGCACGAAGGTAACACGGCCATTCAGATTCTGCAGCTGCCACGAGGGTCACGTACCTGAGGTGAGACTGAAGTGGTGGGGAGGCCTCCCTTGCACCTCGGATCCTTGAAGCCTCTGGAGATGGAGAGAGAGACTTGGTGGACGCCGAGTGGCACGGGTGCCAGGGGTGCGGAGCACCGTGCAAGCCTTAGTCCGAGATCCGAGCCGAGGTCAAGTCCAGTTTGGCAACGAAGTATAGAAGGGTTAATCAGAAGAATGGTCGAGATCCAAGCCGGGGTCGGTTCCAATCTGGCAGCTGAGTACAAAAAGGGGCAAAGAAGTAGAATGGTCAAGGTCCCAAATCAGAGGTCAATGGCAAGCAGCAATCAAGAGTAGTCAAATAGGTTTCCAGGTCACAACAAGTTCATACAGATCGCACACTAGCACAGGAACAAGTGGGGGACTGAAGATAATCCAACAATTTGGCAGTGTCTGGGCTGGGCTTATATAGGGACTTTTGAGGTCACTTCCTGTGCGCATCCTGGGCATTTTCCCGCCTTTTTCCATCAGGTTGAGGTCACTTCCTGTGCGCATCCTGGGCATTTTCCTGCCTTTTTCCATCAGGTCTTCTGCGCAGGTGCGGGTTGGCTCACTGGAGGCGTCTTTGGCGCATGCTCAATTGGCACGGATTTCCTCTTGCGGCAACGCGCCATTGGTGCATACGTAGTAAGCCCTGGACTCTTACAGCAGCCTCCTGTATCACCTCCACTGCAGCCTGCACATTAGACTCTAAATGCAGTTTAGGATGTAGGGGATAGGTCCTGCATGGGAGAAATATGTTCACCCCCTGTACCAACCTTGCTAGGTGGATTGTACTTTTTATATCTTTTGGTACTTTTTAAGTAAAGATTTTTTTATTTGGATTCATGCACTATGTGGAAGCCCTTTTTTTCTTTTCCCGTGATCTGACACGCTGCCATTTGAAGTCTGCATATCCCATCCAGCTGGTGATTAAATGTGTGTTCAGGCACGTCTGCCTGTTGGAGGTTTTAGTGTGCACCATCTACTCTTCGCTGTTCCGGATGTGGCCATCAAGGTGTATTATTATACCATCACAGTCTCCCACCAAGCATCTGCTGGACTAAATGATCCAAATGCCTGACTGACCCACCGCTGTACGGCGAGTGTGTCCACCCTTTGCGGTAAGCGTACCCAATTCTTCCATCATCCTACATGCACATCTGTGAATGATATATGGAGAAGCCTGCTCAATTGCACTTATCTGTTGAAAAAGCATCACCCCTACGTTCTCTTCACATGGGACTATACAGTACCTCATTGAGGAGTATTTAAGCTTTAGTTCATCACAGACTGTTTTTTTCCTTTCACAGAAATTTCATGTATTTGTTTTTTTTTTGCACATGGATATCTCTTTTTGATTTTTAGGATTTATTCACTAGATCTTGTTTTTTTATTAATGAGCAGCCACCAGTTTCACACCCATCCCTGGGGGATGCTCTGGGGATTTTGATCTTTACACTAGCGCTGCATTTTATACATCTTTTTCTATTTGATATACAGTTCACTACACTGTTGATGCTGGCTGCCAAGTTGTTTTTTTGCCCTTTATAACCACTAGTAGCGCAACTTTTTTTTCACATTTATTGTTTAAATGAAGTATAAAATGGAAATCCCTGTTTCTGTTTTGCACTGACCTAGTATCTTATATGTGAGTGACTACAGAACCGGAGAAGAGCAGCCTTATTATATACAGGTCTCACCATCCTCCAGCCATCTATCCCATACTTTAGAGTATTTGTGAGAGCATCCCCTGTGCGTGTATATTAGTTTTCTGTATGGCAGTGTGTCATTAACATCCTTCTTTCATATCAGAGTTGTAGGGGGTGCAGCTTGCATCCAAAGTTTTGCCACTACTTTTCGTGCCAAGAATAAAGTTTCATAAACAAATATTGTTTGATATTTATCCATTTCCACACAAGACAGCAATCCCAGCAAACAAAGTTTTGGGTTGAGGACCACTGGAGAGCCCATGGCATCATGCAAAAAGGAAATTACCTGTATCCAACAAGTCTGTATGTCTGGGCAGCTCCATATCAAATGATGGAAGGTGCCTGGCGCAGCCAAGCACCTGGGACATAGTGGGTTAAATGTGCTCTGTATTCTGGCCATTCTTAATGGGGTCATGTAAGCTTTATGTATAATATACAGTTGTGTCAATCTATGGGACAATTTGGGGGATGCTGTCTTGGCTCCTTCGAGTATTTTATCCCAGTCTTCATCATCAGTTGGGCCTACATCTTACTCCCATGCTATTTTGGCTTTTTGGGTAATTGCTACAGTTTTTTTTTTATTCTAAGAGTAGAGTACAGATTCGATATGAGTTTAGAGGGATCATCGCCTATAATTATATATATTCAGTACGGGGGGGGGGGGGGTGTTCCATTCCTATCTCCATATTCAGTAACTGTGACCTTATGGCATGTCTGAGCTGAAGATATTTAAATGTTAGTTGATTCGGAAGTTTATATTCCTCTTTCAGCGCTTGAAATGATTTTAACCCGGAGTTGGATATTATTTGGTGTAGGAACACTATTCCGTACAGTGCCCAACTTCTCGAGTCTGGTATTCGTACCAATTCAGGCATATGCTTGTTAAGCCATAGTGGGGTGTGGGAATATACCCTTCCTATGTGTTGCTTTTTTCAGAGCTACTTCCCATACTCTCTGATGGTGCACTATCATTCCCGCATTTTATCGTGAGGTTTTTGTGTTCGTGCGCTTCCCTCTAAGAATAGCTTGAAGTGGTGTATATGCTGGATGTCCAGGTTTATCACATACCAGGGATCTGTATCGCTGCATTTCAGTGGAGTTGAAGTGATAGATGTAAGAAAGTTGAGATGCTAAATAATAGTCTTGTAGATCTGGGAGGGAGACCCCTCCCATGTCTGTGGGGTTCTTTAGTATGTGCCATGCTAATTTATGTCTACTGTTTCCCCATACAAATGAATTTAATATGGCTTCCATCTGTTTGAAGATCTTTAAGGGGATATACAAAGGTGCATGCCAAACTATGTATAAAATTTTAGGTAATATAATCATTTTTATACACCTTACCAACCGCTCAGTGTCTGCCAACCCTCTCCTCCAATCCCTACACTGGCTCCCAATCACCCAGCGAATTCAATTCAAAATACTAACCACAACATACAAAGCCATTCACAACTCTGCTCCGAGCTACATCACCAATCTTATCTCCAAATATCACCCAAACCGTCCTCTCCGCTCTTCTCAAGACCTCCTTCTCTCAAGCTCTCTCGTCTCCTCCTCCCATGCTCGTCTCCAGGATTTCTCCAGAGCCTCTCCCATCCTCTGGAACTCGCTACCTCCACCTGTCTGGCTATCCCCTACTCTTGCTACCTTCAGGCGATCCCTGAAAACTCATCTCTTCAGGAAAGCCTATCACGTCATTAACTAATCTTTTACCACTTCCATCAGCTCATTCCCCACAGTCACAACCTTTTGTACCACCTGCCCCACCCTATTAGATTGTAAGCTCTTCTGAGCAGGGCCCTCCTAATCCTCTTGTATTTTATTGTATTATAACTGTATTGTCTCCCTTTTATATTATAAAGTGCTGCGTAAACTGTTGGCGCTATATAAATCCTGTAAAATAATAATTTTTATTATATTTACTCATCCCATCACCCCCAGTGGTAGTCTGGACCACGCCTGTGTTTTGGATTTGATTAGTTCAAACAGTGGTTCTATATTTAAAGGCGTGTAGTCTCCTAGGTTCCTAGTGACTTCTACCCCCCAGGTATTTCATCTTCGAGACTATGTAAAAGGTAGTGCAGGGTTCGAGGGAGGGGGGAGAAAAAATATCTATGGGGAGGATCTGGGATTTGTCCCAGTTTATTCGCAGCCCTGAGAGTAGCTTCCCATCTTTTCAATGATCCTCAGTGCAGCTTGGAGTTTATGGTCCCTGGTCCGCTAAGTATAGTATGGTGTGGTCTGCATATAGCCCTATTTTTTCCACAGTCGGGGCCCCATCGGAGACCCACTATGTTGGGATCTGCCCTAATGGCTATTGCTAAGGGTTCAGCGGCCAGTGCATATAGCAGGGGAGAGAGAGGGCACCCCTGGCGTGTACCCCTTTCCAGTGGGAATTGATCTGAGAGCCAGCTGTTTACAAATATTTTGGCCTTAGGTGTCTAATATTAGGAGTTGTACCCATTTTATGAAATGTGGGCCAAATCCGTAATTACGCAGGCATTCCCACAGATATAGCCATTCGACTGAGTCGAAGGCTTTGGCCGTATCTAGTGCCACTACCACTCTAGTCCCAGAATTGTCGTGTTGTGCCTAGGATGTTTATATATAATCTTCTAATGTTCATAGCTGTGTTCTTCCCTGGCATAAAGCCTGTGTGAATAAAAAGTCAAAAATTCAGATGGACTTAGATAATAGAGAACATTTTTTATATTTTTCCGATGGAACAAGATACTAATCGGAAAAACCGCTCGTCTGTATGCTGTTCCAATGCACCAAAAACGACGCATGTTTTGAAGCAAGTACGAGACGGAAGCTATTGGCTACTGGCTATTGAACTTCTGTTTTCTAGTCCTGTCATACGTGTTGTACGTCACCGCATTCTGGACGGTCGGAATTTGGTGTGACCGTGTGTATGCAAGACAGCTTGAGCGGAATTCCGTCGGAAAAACCTTCAGAGTTTATTCCGACGGCAAAACCGGTAGTGTGTACAGGGCATAAGATTTGGCTAGTTGGGCAATAGCATCAGTGATGTCTTGGGCAGTTATGGGTGCTTCTAGTCATTTGATTTGTTCAGGATTGAGGCGGGGGAACTGTAGGTTATTTAAGTAGTTTTGAATGTCACTTTGTGTATAGGTGCTTTGAGATTTGTACAGGTTTTCATAAAATTGTTTGAATTGTACTGTAACCTGGGATGGGTCTGTGATACTGTTCCCATTTGGGTCAGTCAGGGAGACCACTACCGGTGGTCTATCATCCAAATGGGCTAGGTATGCTAACAGTTTACCGGCTCTCTCTCCCCGCTCATATATGCACTGCTTACAGACAAATACGCGCTGTTTAGCCTTTTCAGTACATAGTTGTGTAACCAGTCGCGTCTGAAGTTTAACTTTAAGATTTTCAGAAGTGGGGTGTAAATTATAGGTCGTTTCTAATTCCTGCAGCTTATCTGAAGACAGTTGTAGTATAAGTCTGGAGGCCTGTTTGAGTCTGTTTATTCTGGTAGATATAGGTTTGCGAACATGCATTTTACATTCGTCCCATTGTGAGTTTAGTTGAGACGGGTCGTGAATCCGGTCCAAAAAGAATTGCATTTCCCTCATTATGGTTGAATGAACTTTTTAGTTCCCGAAATTGCCATTAAATATGGGATCACTGGGGGGAGATTTACTCAGAAGCTGATTGGCAACCATGTTCAGCGCCACCAGATTCTAGTTTGTGCAATTAAGCTTCGAGAATAAAACCTGGAAGTGGATTGGCTACCATGCAGAACTGCACCAGATTTTGCACTCTCCAGTTTTAGTAAATCTCCCCCATAGTTCTTTAGGGTTGCTGGAACACAATATATACACAGTATAAAAAGGTATGCAAACACATACCAGGTTATCATTACTGATACACATTTACAGATTTTAAAGTGAACACAGGGTTACTTTATATTCCATCTAATGATAATCAGAAACCTTTATATATTCCTTAAAGTAGTATTAAACCCTCAAATCTTTTCTTTCGTTTAACACATTGAGCATAGTAAACGTTTTGTTAAAATTCTTAACTCAGCACTTGCAGTTTACAGCTTTCAATGTTGTAATGTTACTATCAGGAACCATGAATCAGACCGAGACAGAAGTATAGTAAATCACACTTGCATAATAATAATAATAATAATAAGGTAAACAGAGTAAGCGTAGTCAAAACAAGCCAGAGTTCAGTAACCGGATCAGGTAGTCAGCCAAGCAAATGTCAGAGAGCCAGAGATAAACATAGTAGTACAGCAAGCAGGATCAGGAGCCAGAAGGAACGTCAGCCGAGCAAGTCTTCAACAGGAACGCAGGAGAAAGTCTCTGTGATGTTGACAAAGGCGAAGGCAGAGATCAAGTGAGCTGGACGACTAAGTAGGCAGGACTGACAAGCAGAATCAACAACAGCTGGGTAGCTGTTGAGAGAGATAGGAGCTGGCAATTAGCCAACAGCTGAGCGGCCAGCTCGGAGAAGCAAGGGCTGAGCCCAGTCCTGACAGTTACTGGCTCCTGCTATCTCAGTGCTGCTTCACTGAACTTCTGGTCTTTAAAAAGAAAGTTAGCAATGGACAGTGCAGTCTCCAAGTACAGCTAGTCTGTTATATTAGAGAAGGCAGGGGGTAAGGAGGGGGGGGGGGGCAGGGGAGTGCCTTGCCATTGTAGGCTACAGGGCTGTGTGCCTATAGTAATACTGACCTATAGGTACAGTAAATATCTCTGTGTACCATTTAGGAGATATTTACTTGTGAAGCTGCTGGTGACGTCACCGGCGCATGCGCTCTGAAGGAACGGCATACCGCGTGAGCGACGTCATCGTGGCTCGCCCAGTCAAAGGACCGGAGTCCGCGAACCCGGAAGGATGAAGATGGAAGCCCTGTCAGTGGTGATGACGCGCTGCTGGTGGGCTTTGTTTTAAGGCAAGTTTCACGTAACGTGCTAGCATGCAACGCATACTAGCATGCTAGAACTTTGCCTTGCAGTTTAAAAAAACAAAAAAAAACAAAAAAAAAAAAAAAACACAGCGGTTTACTACCGCTTTAAAGGTTTGCACAACTAGATCTTTTCACAAAATGATCATGGATTTGGTAACCCTGTACAGCAGGGATATGCAATTAGCGGACCTCCAGCTGTTGCAAAACTACAAGTCCCATCATGCCTCTGCCTCTGGGTGTCATGCTTGTGGCCGTCAGTCTTGCTATGCCTCATGGGACTTGTAGTTCTGCAACAGCTGGAGGTCCGCTAATTGCATATCCCTGCTGTACAGTATGGTTGCTTTGTGTATCAATTTCTTTATGATTGAATCTATAATGAATATTGATATGTATGCAGCATGCGAAGTGATTTACTGATGACATCCGTGGCTTATATTGGAGGAGTTGATATAACCAATTCTTCTTATCCTCAGGTGTGGATCAGCAGTGACAGTAACAGCAGTGAAGCGGCCAACCAATGGACGGACACAATCAGCCACCCAGAAAAGGTGGTCACTATATGGCATAAACTCAACCTCTCCACTTAGGGAACAGGACAAAGTCATGACTTTTGTAATGGACCGCCTGCCCCCTTCCAGGGACTACAAATAAGGCCCAGGCCAAGAATCAGAACTGGATATAGGAGCTCCAAGGTGGACCCCGATGTGCCAAAAGACGTTTTTGCATTCGTCACCTCGGTCTGGGACACATTTAAAGCGCCCGTTTCTATGGATTTATGGCAAGACAGCGGCAAGTCAAGGTTGTGGATTACCTCAATTTACAACAAGATGTTTTGTAAATGGCCAATTTGGTGTCAATTCTTCATTTCACTTTTTTTTTGTTTCAGTTCATTGACATACAAAGAAAACTCCCTACAAAATTATATATATTTTTTTTGTTTGAGAGCGAGCAGAGACAGCCTAGAAAATCAAAAATACCTTTAGAGTTTGTTCAATTAGCGGTTGAGGGGGGGGGCGCTAAAACCATGTGGCTGAGCTGCTTTTTTGCTGCCTCCTAAACTGCTCCCCCTTTAGCTGGAAAAACAACGTCCGGGAGCCTACACATGCCGTGGCTGCAGTGCTTTGCGGCAAGAATTATAATCCCAGTCCAGTTCAGTGAACGCTACTGCCCGCCAAAACATGACGCATTCAAGTGAATGGGGCCGCAATGCACCATGTTGCGGAGCAGTAGTCTGGCATTTAGGGGGTTAAAACAGGCGGTGAGGAGGCAATACAAGCCTCATACATACACACCATTAGATTTTCTGCAGATTATGGTCTTCAGATTTACCAAAACCATGTAGTGCAAGGGCCTGCCTGATTGCATAAAAATTGAAAAACTCTTAAGCCGCGTACACACCATCGGACTTTCCGACGGGAAATGTTCGATGAAAGGGTGTCGGCGGAAAATCCGACCGTGTGTACGCTCCATCGGACAATTGTCGGATTTTCCGCGAACAAATGTTGGATCGCAGGTTTTAAAATTTTCCAGACAAATGTCAGTTGTCAGATTTTCCGAGCGTGTGTACACAAGTCCGTCGGACAAAAGTCCAAAGTACAGACACGCATGCTCGGAAGCAAGGACGAGCCGGAAGCGGTCGGTCTTGTAAACTAGTGTTCGTGATGGAGAATTCACATTAGTGACGCGGCAAACTATGAAATCTGGAAATGCAGCGCACAATTCTCTTCTTCTTTAATGGGATAATAATGAAGCTGCTTTGCTGGTGATACTGATGGAGTTATTGCAAATGAATTTTCAAAGGCTTTTTTTTCTAGTGATATCAAGAATAATATTAATTGTGCTTTTTTTTTTTTTTCTTTTTTTTTTTTGGTGCAAGTTACCACAACACCATTATCCCGTAGTTTTTAAGATCAAAGATACAACTAGGTTGGTGTCCCTTGTAAATTTTACATTGTATTTTTTTTAAATGTAACTGCCGACTCCCAAACTGTCATTTGAAGTAAAACACAAAGCCAAGTATTATTCTACACAATTTTTTTTATTGTGCATTAAAACAAGGAAACAAATAAAATTAGACATGCTAGCTGCCAATAGAACTTCACCAAAAAGTGCATTCACTGCATCCAAAAATATAGAAAATATACCAAATCAAATCATTATTATTCAACCAAAAAAAAATACTGTATATACTCGAGTATAAGCCGAGTTTTTCAGCACTTTTTTGTGCTGAAAATGCCCCCCTCGGCTTATACTCGAGTCAAGCACTTTGCACAGAATATTTTCCAAATTTGGGGCCCTGTATCTCGGAGCCACTTGGTGCTAGGAACCCCACATTTGGTGTGCAAACCCAGTGGAGCTAGCACTACACTATATCCAAAGGTGGGGTTCCTAGCACTAAGTGGCCCCAAGATACAGGGCCCCAAATTTGGTCAACTGTGTCCATTTGCAGCAATGTCATTTCGGGACCCTTTGGGTCCAGAGACCCCAAATTTTGGCTGCAGCTAGGGGGCATCTAGGAACCCTTAACTACCGAGTTTGAAGTTCAAGGGACCTATGCAAATGGACACAGTGAGGCTGCAAATGGGCATTGTTGACCCTCTTTTCCACTTACAGTAGCTGCGCATTTCTCACCCTAGGCTTATACTCGAGTCAATAAGTTTCCCCAGTTTTTTGTGGTAAAATTAGGTGCCTCGGCTTATATTCGGGTCGGCTTATACTCGAGTATATACGGTAATGTCAAAGCAATAACTCCAAGGCCAATAATAAATAGCACGTTATCTCCTCCGATTCCGCAACATGGCTGGTTGACGAACGGCCGTTCAGAAACGAAATGAAAAGCGCGAATAAACACTCACCAAACTTCTACTAACACGAAATTAGCAGAAGGAGCCCAAAGGGTGGCACTAAAGAGCTGAAAAACAACGTACTACGTCACTATGTTCGTTTTTGTTGGCCGACAATTCCTTGCCGTTTGTATGCAATACAAGTTTGGGCCAACGCCCTTCGGACAAAAGTCCACAGTTTTGTTAGCCAACAATCCAATCGCGTGTACGAGGCGTTAAGGTTTGACCTCATATTATATGGTTTTGGTAAACCTGAAGACAAAAATCTGCAGAAAATCTAGTATGGGGGGTCTAAGCCTTACGGTTTTCATGAAAAAAATTCAGCAATTTAGGCTCCTCCAGCCACCGTCTCCCCCTCCAGCTGCACACACTGCTCCTGCATGTCTGGGTGTTGGGAGGATTCCCTGCTAAAAGCAGTAGAGGCAACACCCAATTCTGATGGGAGAGGAGGTGGTCAGCGGAACGTTCCCCCCCCCCCCCCCACTGTATCTTTCAATTGGGGTTACAAGTATTATTTATGCAGGAGCTACCTCCATCAACAATGTTATTTTGCAGTCCTTTAAACCAGGAAAACAGGGGAAATATTGATTAAATATAAGCCGTTTTACCTGCCAAAGGATTTGTATTTCTGTCCATCAAGTTCTGAGATTTGCACAGCTCTGTCACACCACACAGCCTTGTCTGGCAGAAGAGACACACTATTTTTTGTCTTCTAAATCTAGGTAACTCTTAAAAAGGTCTCTCCCCCCTCCCCCACTCTTCCAGAGACTGGACAGCAAAAGGACAAGCAGCAGACTGATGAGCTGATCTCTCTGTCACTCTGCCCTCTCCGTCTATCAGCATGTACCTTGCACTGCAGCATTACTGATTTGCTTGCGCTTCCTCTTCCTTTCCTAGTCTGACCTCAGCTGTACATAAGATTGCAAGAGTCTGGTACCAAGTCAAATTTAGATACATTGCATTAAATAAAAAACACATTTCATGATAATTTAATGAATAGAGCTTTGGAATAATTTGTGTCTTTTATATAAAAGTATATGACTAGAACTCAACTTAAGGGTCCTTTCACATGGGCGGTCCCGCCCGGTGGACTCCGCTTTGCTCAGCAGGGGGGGGGGGGGGGGGGGGGAGACGATCCATTAATACCTGAGGAGGTAGATGACAGGTCCGTTCTCTGCTCACTGTGATGAGACGGACCTGTCAGAGCTCCGCTGTTCTCTATGGGGAGATCGGATGAAAATGGACTGCCTTGTCATCCGATCTGATCCTCCAGACAGATGCAAAATAGGTGTCACCATCTGGTTTTTTACCTACAGGATCGAAAATCGGCGGATGTCAGTGGACATGTCACTGCTGACATCCGCCGCTCCATAGAAGTGAATGGAGTGTCCGATCAGGTCCACCTGAAAAAATGGACAGGCATACCCGATCGGAAAGCCGGGTGAAAGGGGCCTTAAAGTGTTAGTAAACCCAGAACCCTGCATTCACTATATCTGGTCTCCCCAGGAGCCTGCATTCACTATATCTGGTCTCCCCAGGAGCCTGCATTCACTATATCTGGTCTCCCCAGGAGCCTGCATTCACTATATCTGGTCTCCCCAGGAAACTGCATTTACTATATATCTGGTCTCCCCAGGAGCCTGCATTCACTATATACCTGGTCTCCCCAGGAGCCTGCATTCACTATATATCTGGTCTCCCCAGGAGCCTGCATTCACTATATATCTGGTCTCCCCAGGAGCCTGCATTCACTATATATCTGGTCTCCCCAGGAGCCTGCATTCACTATATATCTGGTCTCCCCAGGAGCCTGCATTCACTATATATCTGGTCTCCCCAGGAGCCTGCATTCACTATATATCTGGTCTCCCCAGGAGCCTGCATTCACTATATATCTGGTCTCCCCAGGAGCCTGCATTCACTATATATCTGGTCTCCCCAGGAGCCTGCATTCACTATATATCTGGTCTCCCCAGGAGCCTGCATTCACTATATATCTGGTCTCCCCAGGAGCCTGCATTCACTATATATCTGGTCTCCCCAGGAGCCTGCATTCACTATATATCTGGTCTCCCCAGGAGCCTGCATTCACTATATATCTGGTCTCCCCAGGAGCCTGCATTCACTATATATCTGGTCTCCCCAGGAGCCTGCATTCACTATATATCTGGTCTCCCCAGGAGCCTGCATTCACTATATATCTGGTCTCCCCAGGAGCCTGCATTCACTATATATCTGGTCTCCCCAGGAGCCTGCATTCACTATATCTGGTCTCCCCAGGAGCCTGCATTCACTATATCTGGTCTCCCCAGGAGCCTGCATTCACTATATCTGGTCTCCCCAGGAGCCTGCATTCACTATATCTGGTCTCCCCAGGAGCCTGCATTCACTATATCTGGTCTCCCCAGGAGCCTGCATTCACTATATCTGGTCTCCCCAGGAGCCTGCATTCACTATATCTGGTCTCCCCAGGAGCCTGCATTCACTATATATCTGGTCTCCCCAGGAGCCTGCATTCACTATATCTGGTCTCCCCAGGAGCCTGCATTCACTATATCTGGTCTCCCCAGGAGCCTGCATTCACTATATCTGGTCTCCCCAGGAGCCTGCATTCACTATATCTGGTCTCCCCAGGAGCCTGCATTCACTATATCTGGTCTCTCCAGGAGCCTGCATTCACCATATCTGGTCTCTCCAGGAGCCTGCATTCACCATATCTGATCTCCCCAGGACTCTGCATTCACTATATCTGGTCTCCCCAGGAGCCTGCATTCACTATATCTGATCTCCCCAGGACTCTGCATTCACTATATCTGGTCTCCCCAGGAGCCTGCATTCAATATATCTGGTCTCCCCAGGAGCCTGCATTCACTATATCTGGTCTCCCACAGTACACAGAACATGGAAATACAATTATTTTTGTAAAAATAAACTACTAAATACAGCAGTTGAGAGCAGAGCGGTCTTGTGACTTCTATCAGTGTCTGGTTAAAGCTTATAGGAGGAGACTTTATTTACCTCTGACTGTCCTATGAGGCTGCAGGACCCCTGACCCTCTGTCTGGACCGCGCTGATTGGCCCTGTGCTGATCACATGCACCCTCCCAAAAAATAAAACTCTATCGATACACACCAAACTGAGCATGTGCAGAGTGACTCCAAGGCTCTGTTCTATAGGGAGATGGACTGGGGACAGTGGAAGAAAGGGAAGATCAGAGAACAGGATCAAACCGCTATTTTTTTTTTTAACGTTACAGAGGATTAACCCCTTAGGTTCCACAGTGAGTATAACAAGCTTGCCTTACTGCATATACAGACTGATTTGGGTTTAGAAACACTTTAGGTCTAACTGATTCAAAACCCACCTGGCTGCCTTTAAACCATTGCATACGATTTGTCACATCTATCTGATTGGCCCCAGGTATGGTAAATGCACAGCACCCTTTCCCATGACCTGTAATATTAGTGTGTTTACAGTGAGAAGAAAAAAGTATTTGACCCCCCTGCTGATTTTGTACGTTTGCCCCACTGACAAAGAAATGATCAGTCTATAATTTTAATGGTCGGTTTATTTTAACAGTGAGAGACAGTATAACCACCAAAATATCCAGAAAAACGCATTTCAAAAAAGTAATGAGTGAAATAAGTCTTTGACCCCTTCGCAAACCATGACTTAGTACTTGTTGGCAATCACAGAGGTCAGACGTTTCTTGTAGTTGCCCACCAGGTTTGCAGACATCTCAGGAGGGATTTTGTCCCACTCCTCTTTGCAGATCCTCTCCAAGTCATTAAGGTTTGGAGGCTGATGTTTGGCAAGTCGAACCTTCAGCTCCCTCCACATATTTTCTATGGGATTAAGATCTGGAGACTGGCTAGGCCACTCCAGGACCTTTAATGTGCTTCTTCCTGAGCCACTCCTTTGTTGCCTTGACCGAGTGTTTTGGGCGATTGTCATGCTGGAATACCCATCCCCCACCCATTTTCAATGCCCTGGATGAAGAAAGGAGGTTCTCACCCAAGGTTTCACGGTACATGGCCCCGTCCATCGTCCTTTTGATGTGGTGAAGTTGTCCTGTCCCCTTAGCAGAAAAACACCCCAAAGCATAATGTTTCCACCTCCATGTTTGACGGTGGGGGATGGTGTTCTTGGGGCCATAGGCAGCATTCCTCCTCCAAACACAAGGAGTTGAGTTGATGCCAAAGAGCTCGATTTTGGTCTCATCTGACCACAACAGTTTCTCCCAGTTCTCTGAATCATTCATATGTATATTGAACTTCAGACTGTCCTGTACATGTGCTTTCTTGAGCAGGATTTCAGTCCTTCACCGTGTAGTGTGTTACCGATTGTTTTTTGGTGACTATGGTCCCAGCTGCCTTGAGATCATTGACAAGATTCCCCTGTGTAGTTCTGGGCTGATTCCTCACCGTTCTCATGATCATTGAAACTCCACGAGGTGAGATCTTGCATGGAGCCCCAGACCAAGGGAGATTGACAGTTATTTTGTGTTTCTTCTATTTGCGAATAATCCGCACCAACTGTTTTCACTCTCGTACCAAGCTGCTTGGCGATGGTCTTGTAGCCCATTCCAGCCTTGTGTAGGTCTACAATCTTCTCCCTGACATCCTTGGACAGCTCTTTGGTGTTGGCCATGGTGGAGAGATTGGAATCTGATTTGCTTCTGTGGACAGGTGTCTTCTATACAAGTAACAAGCTAAGATTAGGAGCACTCCCTTTAAGAGAGTGCTTCTAATCTCAGCTCAGTACCTGTATAGAAGACACCTGGGAGCCAGAAATTTTGCTGATTGATAGGGGATCAAATACTTATTCCACTGATTAAAATGCAAATCAATTTATAACTTTTTTGAAATGCATTTTTTTGGATATTTTTGTTGTTGTCCTGTCTCACTGTTAAAATAAACTTACCATCAAAATTATAGACTGATCGTTTCCTTGTCAGTGGGCATACAAAATCAGCAGGGGATCAAATACTTCAACCCCCCCCCCCACTGTAAACCATGCCATCATATGCACAGTACTACCTGTCTCTTTCTGCAGGCTGCATATCATTCCAATACCTGTATAATTATAACAATATTAAACCCAAAAGCAAAAATGTATTATATTGCAGCTTACCAATTCTTAGATGTGATGTATGCATTCGTTATCTTTTTTTTTTAGGCTTTCTTCTATTTTTCATCTGGTGATCCAGCCAGTAAGTCTGTTGTTTTTCAGGGTCTCCTGCAAATGTATCATATACAGGGATAAGAGAAACCATTTACCACTGACAGGGGTGTTTACAGTGATCAGTTGTATTTATGTAAAATATTTTATTTTTTTTATTTTTTTTTTTAGAATCAAAGTTGCTGTTTTGCTTTTGACGTTTTAGCTGGAGTCAGGCTTCCATTTGCTAGTGTATTTAAATCTGCCAGTACATCTAACACTCCCCTTCTCACAGACTGACAATGCTGCTGTCCAAAAGATGCCTCCTGCGCTCCTTCATCCAGAGTGGGGAGTGCTGTGATTCAGGAGGTGTGTTACTGGCCAGATCTCCAGGCGAAAACAGAGGGAGGAAAAGCCTAAAAAAAAGAGAAAACAAATGCAGCCACCACATCCAATGATTGGTAAGCTGCAATATATTATATTTGTAGTTTTAGTTGTAACTTTAAGTCTAACTAATTTAACCTGCAAATTATTTTTAGTCATTTGTGAAATCCACCTGGCCGTCTTTAGCCATTGCATGCGATTGAACGCTGATTGATTCCAGTTGTGGTAAATGCACAGCACCCTTTCCCACGTCCCATAATTTTATTGTGTCGACCGGTTACCTTCTGCCGGCTGCATATCATTCCAATACCTGGCTGTATAATTAATCACTTGACCTTTGGAAGATTTAACCCCCCCCTTCATGACCAGGCCATTTTTTTTGTGATACGGCACTGCGTTGCTTTAACTGGCACTTGCGCGGTCGTGCAACGCTGTACCCAAGAAAAATTTGTTAACTTTTTTCCCCACAAATAGAACTTTCTTTTGGTGGTATTTGATCACCTCTGCGGGTTTTCTATTTTTTGCGCTAAAAGACCGACAATTTTGAAAATAATTTTTTTTACTTTCTGGTATAAAACACATCAATTAAAAAAAAAAAAAAAAAGAAAAAAAATAGAAAAATCGAATTTCTTCATAAATTTAGGCCAATATGTATTCTGCTACATATTTTTGGTTAAAAAAATCCCAATAAGCGTATAAAGATTGGTTTGCGCAAAAGTTATAGCGTCTACAAACTATGGAATATATTCATGGAATTTTTTTTATACTAGTAATGGCGGCGATCAGCGACTTATAGTGGGACTGCGATATTGCGGCGGACAATCCAACACGGACACTTTGTGGGAACCAGTGACACTAATACACTGATCGGTGCTAAAATATGCACGGTCCCTGTCCTAATGACATCGGCTGGGAAGGGGTTAAACATCTAGGCCAATCAAAGGGTTAACTGTGTGCCTAGCCAGTGTTTTGTGTGTACTGTGTGAGGTGCTTTTTTACTAGGGGAAGAGGTTGATTTTATTCCCTGCTTTGCAGGAATACAAAATCCATCCCTTCCCCAGTCAGAACTCTGCCTTGTTTACATAGGCAGAGATCAGTTCTGTGTGTTTAACCAAACGGTCGGTGAGTGCCGGTGGACATCCAGTGCCCGAAGATCAGCGACTGCGGTGATTAAATCGCAGCAGAAGCCGGCCACTGGCGGCGCGTGCGCCCCCAAGGCGGAGGTGCAGAATCGCGTATAACGAGCCGAGACCTCCGATTCCTCTTGTACCAAAATGTATTCCAACTGTACTGTCTGCCTTCATTTTGTAAAGCGCTGTGCAAACTGTTGGCGCTATAGAAATCCTGTATAATAATACTAATCATAATATATACGCGATTCTGCACAGGAGAGCCGCCCTGTAGCAGTAAATTTATGGGGCGGACGGCCAGTAGTTAAAGCGGAGTTCCACACAAAAATGGAACTTCCGCTTTTCGGAACCCTCCCCCCCTCCGGTGTCACATTTGGCACCTTTCAGGGGGGAGGGGGGTGCAGATACCTGTCAAAGACAGGTATTTGCACCCACTTCCGGCATAGACTCCCATGGGAGTCTATGCCTCTTCCCGTCCCGACCGCGCTGTCTGCTGGGAACACACAGCTCCCAGCAGAGAGCGGGGACCACTAGGGACGCGAATCGCGCATGCGCAGTAGGGAACCGGGAAGTGAAGCCGCAACGCTTCACTTCCTGATTCCCTCACCTAGGATGGCGGCGGCAGCTGCCGAGAACCGAGCGGGTTCTCGGCGTCCCCTGCCGACATCGCTGGACCCCGGGACAGGTAAGTGGCAATGTATTAAAAGTCAGCAGCTGCAGTATTTGTAGCTGCTGGCTTTTAATATTTTTTTTTTTTTTGCGGTGTGGGTGAACCCCCGCTTTAATACCCAGTTTCCCCTAAAATAAGACCTAGCGTTATGTTTGGGGATGGCTGCAATATAAGCCCTACCCCAAAAATAAGCTCTTGTTAAAGTCCTTGTAAAATCATGTAATCCGTTTTGTAAAAAGATTATATAATGTGCAGGGTGTCTCCTTGTGTAAGTTTATTGAGGAAAATACCTTATTTACAGCGCCGCTGGGCGCTCACGTGACCCGCCTGAAACCTTCCCCTCCCAGCTGACATCAGCGGCCCCTCCCTCAGCAGTGCTCGGAGCAGGAAAGTAGAGCTCTGGTGGGTCACGTGAGCGCCCAGCGCTGTAAAAGGTATTTTGCACAATAAAAAAAGTTACAAAAAGAAGACACTGCACATTATGTAATCTTTTTACAGAACGGATTACATGATTTTACAATGACTTTAACCACTTGCTGACCAGACGACGCAGTTTAACTGTGGCAGAATGTCGCGGCTGGGAGAAACAACGTTATGTTACGTCACTTCGCCCTGTGGCCTCCGGCGGCGCGCGTGCCCGCTGCTTGCCCCCCGGAGCCGATGCGGGCCCGCCGGGCTCCCACGATCGCTCGTGACACACCGAGAACAGGGATCTGTGTGTGTAAACACACAGATCCAGGTTCTCTGAGGGGAGAAGACTGATCGTGCGTTCATACAAAGTATGAACAGCGATCGGTCATCTCCCCTAGACAGTCCCATCCCCCTTCAGTTAGAACACAGAGAGGGAACACAGTTAACCCCTTCCCTGCCCGTGACATTTTTACAGTAAATCAGTGCATTTTTATAGCCAATGGTCCCAAAAATGTGTTCGCCATAATGTCGCAGTCCCGATAAAAAAAAAAAAAACGCAGATCGCCATTACTAGTAAAAAAATAAAAATAAAAATGCTATAAATCTATCCCCTATTTTGTAGACGCTATTAACTTGTGCGCAAACCAATGAATATTTATTGCGATTTGTATTACCAAAAATATGTAGAAGAATACATACCGTTTTTTTTTTTTAAAAGGGGGATATTTATTATAAGATAAAGTACAAAATATTGTATTTTTTTTCAAAGTTGTCGCACTTTTTTTGTTTATAACGCAAAAAGTAAAAAACCGCAGAGATGTTCAAATTCCACCAAAAGAAAGCTCTATTTGTGGGAAAAAAAGGACATCAATTTTGTTTTGGTGCAGCGCCGCACGACCGCGCAATTGTCAGTTAAAAAGACGCAGTGCCCAATCGCAAAAAAATGGCCTGCTCATTCAGCATCCAAATCTTCTGGGGCTGAAGCGGTTAACTAAGGTTTTGGGATTACAGAATTTCACAATGCTGTCTCCTGAGCTGATAGGGGGAGAGAAGACAGGGGACACAGGAACTTTAAAAACATTTTATTGTTTTATTCCAGGTTTTTTAGAACATAGCGAGGGGTAAATGACACAGCACAAGCACTGTGCTGTCTATCATGCTTTAAAGTAAATATATTTTTTCCAGAAAATGACATGACTGTATTTGATCAAATGTAGATTATTGTACAAACCGCAAATAAATAGGACATCCCCTGAAAATAAGCCCTAGTATGTTTTTTGTAGCCAAAATATAAGACCCGGTCTTATTTTTGGGGAAACGCGGTATATATCTACAAACAGCCACATAGTATCCCATCTCTCATTCTGTAGTCTGCATGTATTTCTCATGTACTTATCACTGACAGTACAAACCGCATGTCTTTCATTCAATATATAATTTGTAAGCATAACCAGCTATCACTTACCTCCGTTTTCACTCTACAAATAATTCTCAGTGTACAATAGTGTGAACCCATTCACAGCACAGGATCACTTTTCATGTTCTATGTAATTATTACACTGCACACAGGTTCGCAAAGTGATACTAAAGGCCTACTTTTCCTTTTTTTTTTATATGAAGTGGGTCCATCTGACGCGTTTCTGCTAAAAAGCCGTCATCTGGGATGACGCCCAGATGACGGCTTTTTAGCAGAAACGCGTTAGGTGGACCCACTTCATATACCGCTTTTGTTCTTGTATACGTCCTTGACGACTTTTTAACATGTGAGTTTTAATTTTAATTCCTTTAATAAAAAAACTTTACACGGTATCACGCTATGCGAGTTTTTCCTCTATTTTCGCATGGTATGTGAACATCGGTTTGGGGCCCCCCATTGGAGCATTACTTTTATGGTGTTGTCCGTGATCGTTGGTACCAAGCTGCCGTCCTGATCTAGGATCCATTGTGGCTGTCCCAGGAGATGTACTCCTCCAGCCAGCTGGTTTAAAAGCCTTTGCGACTTGGGCGGTATAAGCCTTCCCAAGTCACCATCATCTGGTGAGCCTCCTGAGACCTTTGGTGGTGGCTCCTTTACTATCCTAGTCTCCCTTGAAGTGTTGATGTTATGAATACTGGTCTTGGGGTTCGAGGATTTTCTTCACATCTTTGGACTTAATATTTATCAGTTTTCCAACATATGCCCGGACTGCTGCCTGTTTTAAGGAAATATTAATATATTTTTTGATGTGTATATTGGCATTTTAAATTTACATTGGTTATCCTTTCCCTACTTATAAATTTGTATCACTAGCATGCACATATATACTGCAATATGTACTTTGCACAGGGTTTAACTTTATTATTTCTATTTATGTCCCTTGAATTGGGATTTGTCCACTGATTTATCATAATTTTTGTTTATATCCCTAGATATTGGGATTCTAACTCTGGTTTTATTATCTTTAGAGTTTATGCTTATTTAGGTTTATAGCGCTACACTTTTTTACTTCACATTTTTTTTTAATTGTTTATTTTATATTTGTTTGTTTTTTTTAATTTTTACTCTTCCCCTTTCTTTTTTTTTTATTTTTGGATCACTTTTATTCCTATTACAAGAAAATGTAAACATCCCTTGTAATAGGAATAGTGTGTGACGGGTCCTCTTTATGGAGAGATGTAAGGTCTTATAAAAGGAAAGACCGAGCTCAAAAGAAAAAGTAAACAATCTCAGCCTTTCCAGCCGAGTCCCCGGCTATGTTTACTACGGCCGGTCCGGACGTGACGTCGCACCCGGGCCTCCGAAGGTTATAGAGACTGCTGGGGACCATCTGTCCCTTGGAAATCTCTATGCTCAACTTCCGGCGCTGGTGTATTCCTTCTCCGGCTCGCGATCACACGGGCGAGCCGGTAGAACCACCGAAGGGCGGTGGGTGGGGATTGGTGCTATGATTGTTCTTAGGGTGGAGGGAACCGCCAGCAGAAAAAGATGATGCCTGTAGCTGCATCCATCATTCAGATATCCCCACGCAAAGTACAGGATGTCATATGACATGCCTTGGGCGGGAAGTGGCTAGTTTTCCCAGGGTTGGGCTTTACAGCAGTTGTAAACCCTTCCAACCCGGTGAAGTGACTGGCCTCAGGTGATAAAGATGAAACAATTGCTCCTGCATAAGTTGTACCTGTTTATCTATAGTCTTCTCTTCTCTACAGCCATTCAAAGTCCAGAATGTATACAGTTTGTCTGAGCTTTCAGAAAGCAGGGGGCGGAGAGCCAAAAATTGCACTCACAGAGCTCAGTGAGAGCTGAATGGAGGGAAGGAACACAACCTGTTCAAACACTCGAACAAAGTTGAGGCTGTCAATCACAGGCCCTGTGCTGGAGCTACCTTCTTTTCTCGGTGTCAGGAAAAATTGTCAGAAGTGACTCAAGCAGATAGAAGGAGGCAGCAGACAGAAATGACACTTAGTGCTCTGGATTGACACAAAACACACACTATAGACTTTGTTCATATTTAAATGTTTGATGTTTACAGCCACTTTAATGTAGTGCAAAGATGTACTGAATAGATCTTGATTTTACCCAGACATACATTTTTAAAAATGTATAAAAAAAAAAAAAAAAACACAGAAAATAAGCCAGTGGCGTTCATGACACAAAGTGATACAGGTCATTTGATTGATCCACTAAATGTGTTGCTATATCCCCAACTTCAGGTCGTTGGGTGATCTAGAACAGTGGTTCTCAACTGCAGTCCTCAAGTACCCCCAACGGGTTTTCAGGTTTCCCTTTACTTTGCACAGCTGCTTGAAATCAATATCAATGTCATGGTGTTAATAAGAGCTATTTTATCTAAGGGACATTACCAAAACATGGCCCGTTGGGGGTAACTGAGGACTGAGGTGGAGAACCTCCGATCTAGAATAGTAATCACCTTTATGAAAAGAATGGTCAAAGGAAAAGGCTACAGAAATGAAATGGCATAGTATGTAATAACATTTCGTAGTACAGTGCCTTAAAAAGTATTCATACCTATTAAAAATGTTTGCACATTTTGTCATGTTACAACCAAAAACAAATGTATTTTATTGGGTTTTTATGTGATAGACCGACACAAAGTGGCACATAATTGTGAAGTGGAAGGAAAATGATAAATGGTTTTCAAAGTTTTTTTTTTCAAATAAATCAAATTTTTGCCCATTCTTTGCAAAATAGCTCAAGCTCTGTCAGATTGGATGGAGAACGTCTGTGAAAAGCAATTTTCATGTCTTGCCACAGATTCTCAATGGGATTTAGGTCTGGACTTTCACTGGGCCATTCTAACAAATGAATATGCTTTGATCTAAAGCATTCCATTGTAGCTCTGGTTGTATATTTAGGGTCGTTGTCCTGCTGGAAGGTGAACCTCCGCCCCAGTCTCTTGCCGACCCTAACAGGTTTTCTTTCAAGATTGCCCTGTATTTGGTTACATCCATCTTCCCATCAACTCTGACCAGCTTCCCTGTCCCTGCTGAAGAAAACCATCCCCACAACATGATGCTGCCACCACCATGTTTCACGGTGGGGATGGTGTGTTCAGGGTGATGTGCAGTATTAGTTTTCCGCCACACATAGCATTTTACTTTTAGGCCAAAAAATGTTGGTCTCATCTTACCAGAGCACCTTCTTCCACATGTTTGCTGTGCCCTCCACATGGCTTCTCGCAAACTGCAAACAGGACTTCTTACGGCTTTCAACAATGTCATTCTTCTTGTCACTCTTCCATAAAGGTCAGATTTGTGGAGAGCACGACTAATAGTTGTCCTGTGGACAGATTCTCCCCCCTAAGCTGTGGATCTCTGCAGCTCCTCCAGAGTTACCATGGGCCTCTTGGCTCTTCTCTGATGAATGTTCTCCTTGCCCGGCCAGTCAGTTTAGGTGGACGGCCATGTCTTGGTAGGTTTGCAGTTGTGCCATACTCTTTCCATGTTCGGATGATGGATTGAACAGAGCTCCGTGAGATGTTCAAAGCTTGGTTAGATTTTTTTTTTTTTACAACCTAACCCTGCTTTAAACTTCTCCACAACTTTATCCCTGACCTGTCTGGTGTGTTCCTTGGCCTTCATGATGCAGTTTGTTCACTAAGGTTCTCTAACAAACCTCTGAGGACTTCACAGAGCAGCTGTATTTATATGGAGATTAAAATGAAACACAGGTGGACTCTATCTACTAATTAGGTGACTTCTGAAGGCAATTGGCTTCACTATATTTTAGTTAGGGGTATCAGAGTAAAAGGGGGCTGAATACAAATGCACGCCACACTTTTCACAATAAAAATTGAAAACCCATTTATCATTTTCCTTTCACTTCACAATTATGTGCCACTTTGTGTTGGTCTATCACGTAAAATACATTTATGTTTTTGGTTGTGGAACATTTCAAGGGGTATGAATATTTATTCAAGGCACTGTATCTGCTACATTGTGGGAGAAACTTATTTTATGATTCATTTCCTTCAGCAATTAGGTAAAAGGATCGAGCATCTGTATTTACCTATTAACAATGTCAATACAAAGCATTTCAATAAACATTTAACCTGAGTTATTCTTTGTGCAGACTTTAGTGTGACATTTTCTAGATCGGGATTTTCAAGTTCCTACTTTAAAGGAAATAGCGAAGTATGGATTTTACATAGGACTGAATGGAGATTAGGGGCAAATTTATATATATATATATATATATATATATATATATATATATATATATATATATATATATATATATATATATATATATATATATATATATATATATATATATATATACATATATATATATACATATACATATACATACATACACACACAATATTACCAAAAGTATTGGGACACATGCCTTTACACACACATGTACTTTAATGGCATCCCAGCCTTAGTCCGTAGGGTTCAATATTGAGTTGGCCCTTTGCAGCTATAACAGCTTCAACTCTTCTGGGAAGGCCGTCCACAAGGTTTAGGAGTGTGTCACCAGTGCACAATACAAGGTCCATAAAGACATGGATGAGCAAGTTTGACGTGGAGAAACTTGACTGTCCTGCACAGAGTCCTGACCTCAACCCCATAGAACACCTTTGGGGTGAATTAGAGCGGAGACTGCGAGTCAGGTCTTCTCGTCCACACAGACTAAGACTGGGATGCCATTAAAGTGGCTGTTAAGCCACTGTCAAATCTTCATATAATCCTGTGCGTTTCCTAATCCTGTGTCCCCTGGTCTCTGTATTTATAAAAAAAAAGCCATCTATATACGATTTCAAACCAGCCGCCTCTCCCGATCTGACAGCTGCAGTGGGAGGGACCGGGAATCCTCTGCTGAGGTCAGTCGGGACGAGAGGATGAGAGAGGCAGCCGGTCACGTGAGCGCTGCTCTGAAATCAGGTATAGACGGCATTTTTAAAGAAAAAAAAAGGAGATGGGCAAACAGACCCGTGATGTTAACCTCTTTCCTGCCAGTGTCATTTATACAGCGATCAGTGCATTTCTTTAGCACTGATCACTGTATTGGTGTCACTGGTCCCCAAAAAGTGTCACTTAGGGTCATATTTGTCCACTGCAATGTCTCAGCCCCACTAAAAATCCCTGATCCCCACCATTACCAGTACTAACAATTTTTATTTTATTTTTTTCCCCAAACGGTCGTTTTTTGTTTAGACCCCTTTCACACTGCGGCGTTTTTCAGGCGCTTGTAAAGCGCCTGAAAAATGCCTCATCTGCAGTCCCAGTGTGAAAGCCCGAGTGCTTTCACACTGGGGTGCTGCGCTTGCAGGAGATTAGAAAAAGTCCTGCAAGCAGCATCTTTGGGGCGGTTTGCGAACGGTGTATACACCGCTCCTAAACCATCCCTGCCCACTGGAATGCATGGGCAGCGCTGCCGAAGCGCTTGCAAAGTGTTTTTCGGCAGTGGCGCTACACGGACACTTTTAACCCCTTCTAGGGTGTTAAAAGTGCCCCGACCCCGCCCGAATTGCGGTGCCAAATTGATAAAGCGCCGCTACCGCCCCAGTGTGAAAGGGCTCTTATAGCGCAAAAAAAAAAAAGTGTCACTTTTTTGATCACGCAGGGGTGATCAAATATCACCAATAGAAAGCTATTTGTAGAAGAAAAAAAAAAAAAAAGGACATTTGGGTACAGCGTCGCACACCTGCGCAAGTGTCAGTTAAAGTAAGGCAGTGCTGTATCGCAAAAAATGATCTGGTCATTAAGGGGGTAAATCTTTTCGGGGCTGAAAAGGTTAAAAGGAGCAGGTTTTTTTTTTTTTTTTTTTTTTTATAAATAGGGCAATAAACGCTTTAAGGTCTTTTGACAATATAGTGTCAAAATACATCCAAAAGATTATAGATATCCTTCAATTTTAGGAGCAACTGTACAGCCACATGAAGGCAGTGTGGGTAAAAGATCACAGGAATACAGGACTGCAGGTGACATGCAGAAACATGGTGGCAACACAGGCCTACACCCTTCCGAATTTCAGCTTTCACTTGCATTCTTACTGCTTATGTTTGTGTTGGCTGGACTGTCCCTCGACTGACTGGAATAACATTGATGATAGAATATCCTGCATTAAATGCCGGCTGCTTCCTGGTACACGTGTGAGAGATTTACTCAGCTGTTAGAGGGGACTGATCATAAAAGCATGAGCCTGCAGGAACATGTTTAGTGCGCAGCGTGTTGATGCCGTCTGATGTCCAGAAGCGCCATGGCAGGACGCCATTTTGGTTGCACAAGTTTTTTTTTTTCTACTCGAAAAGCAATTTATTTAAAAAAAAAAAAAAAAGGGGGGGGGTGGGGGGTTTGGCTTTCCATACAATTTAATTCCAAAAGAAAATCCATACACCGCCCATCAAAACTCGCTCAACCTAAAAAACCTGCTCTCATCTGCATCCATAGAGAGCAAGCTCACAAAGATTACTTTGAACCTCCTGAAGCTGGGCTTTGCCCGTGCTAAGGGATCCTTGCCCTAGCAGACCTAAACCTGAAGATCAAGTATAGAAATTTGTGCTTCCCTCTACGCCCCTTAACCTCTTGCCGCCCTAAAGATGGTGGGCTTTAAAAACGCACAGACTGTAAATATGGGCTGATGGACGGCCAAGGTTTCTGTCCTGGTCACAGTGCTTCCAGCACAGGGACCGCACTTTTATAGACAGCTCCTGATCATGTGACCACTGTGACAGCCATTCACAGTGGTCACGTGCTGGAGCAGACCTTCCTGCCCATCCTCCAGCTTATAGACCCAGTTAAAAGGGATGCTGCGGCTGGTCAGGAAGTGGTTAAAATGTATAAATAGCCCAAACAAAGGAAGAATTAAAACCCTTGTATCATGAATTTTTGCTACCCGTGTTCTATTGGGTCGCATTTGCATCATCCGACAGGGCCAGAAAACATTCCCCTTCATCAGGGCTTCAGTTAAAATAAGAACATTGAATGGACTTAAGTAACACCCTCCAGCTAGGTGCTAGTGCATATTGCCATTAGAGTAAGTAAACTGGCCTGGCTGAGAACCAGGCTGGGTTGAATCTGCGTCAGGTCTGAGTGACTCAGGGAGGATGGAGGACACATCAAGCAGCACCTCTGGTAACTCCCACTGCTCTCTGGAACCTTGGAGAAGCTTCCAGGAGGTGGAGGGTGCAGTCTAGGAGGAACTGCTTGGAGTATTGATGAGGGCCCCAGCCATCCCAGCAAAGTGAGCTGGAAGGGGACGGGCACCTCTTACACACTCATGAGTCATGCCAGCAGGAGCATGTCAGGAGAAAGATGGAGTGCTGAGGAGGCTGTCAGTTACCCTCGAGGATGCTCCCTAGTCTGGGGGGGGGGGGGGGGGGGGTGACTTCGGGCCTGGGCTCGGGTGCTGGAGGGACCCTCTACAACACATGGAGGAAATCTATCCTGGAGGCACGGGAGCAAGGAGAGGACAGCAGGAGCAGGTCAGTATGTCCATGAGATCTCCTGAGTCAGCTGGATGGGCTGGTGAGTGAACAGTCTGGGAGGACGGTGGAGAAGTATCCAGGAGGGCCTAGCGAAATGGGGCAGCTGCAGCCAACCGGGCTGGCAGTGCCTGAAGAGGTGGTGCTGGGATCAGTAGCCACAGGAATGTGAAGCTGGACACTGACTTTTTTCTCCACAACAAAGGGGCCTGGGGTCCCTGCCTGTAAAGGGCTATTGCGTCTAAAAATCTGACTTGGTGTTTTGTCAGGTTTACCAAAAACAGTGTGCCAACTGGTATTCTGCAAGCAAGTTAGTGCTGGAGAACGAGAAGGAGTTTATATAGCTGTATATACGAAGAGTTTTCTGAAGTCAAGTGGGCATCCCATAATACACCTACTCCCCATCCAAGTTTTATCCCCTCAAAATAAAAAAAACACTGGATTGTTTCATAACTCAAGTGTGCCTGGTTGTGCAGGGTGGGGGGATCCCATTCTACTTGCGGCTCCTTACTGGCTGTGCTACACTCACAATAGGGCTTTCCTTCATGAATATATGTAGGGAAACTTTTTGCAGGGCCAGGAGAGATACTAACCAGGATCTAGAAACTTAATTGCTCATGCAAATTCCACTGGCTAGAAAATTGAGACTCATCATTTTGGCCTGGTGCTCCTTTCATTGGTGCATGTTATTTCTGTGTACAGGAAGAAGTAGGGACTGGCTCCTCGTGCAAGATCCCTGCCAAATCCTGCACACAGACCCTGCTCCTTGGTTGTGTGTTGCTACTACTGCAGCTGAGGGGAGACCAGAGGAAGCCTCAACCTGCTAAAAACGTAGTCAGTCAATGAAGATTCCCAGCTTCCTGAGGATGCTCAACTGGGTGAAATGCGTTGAGATGGAACGAGGACACCGACATCACTTCTGGGTTTTGGAACGGTAGTTCCGGCCATCGGAACAGCAGCATTTTTGTTTCATCACAACTACGATGCTGGAAATCCTGAGTGCTCGGTGGGCACACACTGATGTGAGTGTACATCTGAGCGGGGGGGAGTTCTATGGGGTCGAAGGAATTTTCTATAGTAATAAAGCTGATGAGTTCCTGTCTGTGGTCTCTTTATACATACAACTGATCCATCAGGGGGTGAGACACTTGGAGCTGAGCTAGGAGGCCAGAGCCGGTGGAATATTGGGACAGAGATGGTACAGCCACATTAAAGCGATATTGAACCCTAAATTGTGGGGTCATATATTTCTGGTGAGTGCATGGTGTGAAGGGGGTGCGAGTTACCATCACTTGGTTGGTGCACTGGATGGTTTGGAGAGTTTGATAGAGCAACACATAGTGGCACATAATTGTGAAGTGGAAGGAAAAAGGAAAATTATAAATGGTTTTAATTTTTTTTTAAATAAATACCGTATCTGGAAGGTCGATACTTTGTAGAACCACTTTTTGCTGCAATTACAGCTGCAAGTCTTTTTGGGGATGTCTCTACCAGCTTTGCACATCTAGAGAGGGACATTTTTGCCCATTCTTCTTTGCAAAATAGCTCACGCTCTGTCAGATTGGATGGAGAGTGTCTGAACAGCAATTTTCAAGCCTTGCCACAGATTCTTAATTGGATTTAGGTCTGGACTTTGACTGGGCCATTCTAACACATGAATATGCTTTGATCTAAACCATTCCATTGTAGCTCTGGCTGTATGTTTAGGGTCGTTGTACTGCTGGAAGGTGAATCCCTGCCCCAGTCTCAAGTCTTTTGCAGACGCTAACAGGTTTTCTTCAAAGATTGCCCTGTATTTGGCTCCATCCATCTTCCCATCAACTCTGGCCAGCTTCCCTGTCCCTGCTAAAGAAAAGCATCCCCATAACATGATACTGCCACCACCATGTTTCACGGTGGGGATGGTGTGTTCAGGGTGATGTGCAGTGTTAGTTTTCCAACACACATAGAGTTTGGCTTTTAAGCCAAAAAGTTCAATTTTGGTCTCATGTGACCAGAGCACCTTCTTCCATGTTTGCTGTGTCCTCTAACACCCTAGAGAATAAAATGGCGGTTATTGCAATATTTTTTTTCACACCGTATTTGTGCAGCGGTCTTACAAGCGCACTTTTTTTGGAAAAAAAAACATTTTTTTGAAAATTATATATTGTATATTGTGAAAGATCTACCAGTAATTACAAAGCAATCCTGCCCCTTGTCAGTGCAAATCAATATCAGCTGGTTCAGGCTCAACTGATGGCCTTTAAAAAAGGTGTCTCATTACCAAGGTGTCACCCAAGAAACATCTCATGATGGGTAAAAGCAAAGAGCTATCTCAAGGCCTTCACAACCTTATGTTGAAAAACATACTGAGGACATTGGTTACAGAAGGATTTCTAAACTTCTGAATGTTCCAGTGAGAACTGTTGGGGCCATAATATGTTGGGGCCATAAGTGGAAAGAACATAATTTCACCATAAACCGGCCACAACCAGGTGCTCCTCGCAAGATTTCTGACAGAGGAGAGGAAGGAAATATCAGAAGAGTTGTCCAAGAGCCAAGGACCACTTGTGGAGAGCTTCAGAAAGAACTGGAATTATCAGGTACAATTGATTCAAAGAAATGCATTCTATGCATTAAAAAGGTGAAAAACATTCTGGCTGCAGCTGCCCCCACCCCTTTTACCTTACATGAGCCCGATCCATCGATGTGCAGCGGCTCCCAGAGATATCTATCCTTACTGAACAGATTGATAGCTGCAGGAGTGATTGGCTCCCGCTGCGGTCAATAAAATCCGGTGACACAGGAGCAATGAGCGGGGCCCAGTTCCGCTGTCTGTGTCAATGGACGCAGCAGCGGGACTCGGGAGCGAGTACACACGGGTGCCCACGGGGCTTTCCCTGGGGCATCCGATGAAGAGGAGGGGCCTGGAGTACCAGCGGGAGACCCCAAGAAGAAGAGGATCGGGGCTGCTCTGTGCAAAACCATTACACAGAGCAGGTAAGTATAACATCTTTGTTATTGTTATAAAAAGACGAAGCTTTATAACCACTTTGCATAATATTTTATACTGTGATTCTGTACTTGCCAAATATGCTGCAGAAATCTCCCTCCACCGAGTCTGGCTGCAACCATTTTAACTGTGGGCAGCTGAAGCTGCTGCCTGTTCACTTCCTGGATTTACACAGACACACACCTCCAGCCCTCTTATGACTCATCCCCCCTCCCTGGGAGAGAGAGAGAGGGAGAGGGAGAGAGAATGTCATAAGCCTAGGCTAATGACTAGACAAGAAGCAGGAAGTGGGCTGTATAAGGGATTTACTGGCAGAAAAAAAACATTTTACTATCAAAGGTAAAACAACAAAAGGCAGAAGATTTAATAGATGGAAAGATGAAAAAAATGACTTTAGTTCCGCTTTAGTGCGGATATTGTTATTTCTCCTAAGAAAGACATAAGTAAAATCTTGAACATACATTAGGGTGAGAGATGCAAGAAATGTTGGATGTACACATGTACTGTATCAGAAATTAATCATTACCTGGATCTTTGAACTTTAACAATTTATCAAACGAATACTGTGGGGAAAAATGAATTAACCACAAAGCAAGGTGTGTTGAGTATGAGAGCCTTTGTGTTCATTATCCTAGAAGCCATCACTTTTTTTTCCTTGCACCATTGTTCAGCAAACAGGATAAAAAACGTTTTGAAGAAATTATTAAGATAAAAAAAAAAAAAAATGCAGATTCACCAATTTAACCCCTTAACGCCGCAGTAACCCATAAGTGCGGCGGCAAAAAAAATCAAGGCTTGAACGCCCCCACTTTCGCTCAGCAAAAAGACAGAGCTGCCGAAAAAAAAGACTCTTGGTCCCGAGAAGACATTGGTGGTCAGCGGGGCAAGCTTCCGATCATGTGACCACTGTGACAACCAATCACATGTGGTCAAATGATTGCCGATCCTTCCTGCCTTCATGGTTGTTAAGAACTTTTAGGCTCAGTTCACATCGCCGCGACTTGGGATCCGACTTGTGAGACTCCAAGTCGCGCGACATGTAAAACTCCATGTTAGTCAATGAGAGCCGCCTTAACCGCTTCCACATCGCCCACCGTACATATACTGCGGCAGGGCGGCCCGACTGCACAAAATCACGTACCCATACGTGATTTTGTGCACGCGGTGTAGGGGACGCACGCTGTCGCAGTATATGTACAGTGGGCTGCCTGGAAGTGTTTAAGGCCGCAGGGTGGCCCGACCGCACAAAAATACATACCTGTACGTGATTTTTTGCACGCGGTGCAGGGGTGCGCGCTGCCACAGTATATGTACGGTGGGCGGCCTGGAAGCGGTTAAGGCCGCAGGGCGGCCCGACTGCACAAAATCACGCACCTGTACGTGTATTTGTGCACGCGGTGTAGGGGGCGCGCGCTGCCGCAGTATATGTACGGTGGGCGGCCTGGAAGGGGTTAAGGCCGCAGGGTGGCCCGACTGCACAAAATCATGTACCTGTACGTGATTTTGTGCACGCGGTGCAGGGGTGCGCGCTGCCACAGTATATGTACGGTGGGCGGCCTGGAAGTGGTTAAGGCCGCAGGGCGGCCCGACTGCACAAAATCACGCACCTGTACGTGTTTTTGTGCACGCGGTGTAGGGGGCGCGCGCTGCCGCAGCGACCCGCCTTTCCTTCACAGGAGACAAGGAGCAGCGGTGTACCGATGTAAACAAGGCACACCGCTGATCTGTCAGTGAGGAAAAGAGATCTTCTGTTTCAGCTAAGCTTAAACACGATCTCCGTTTTCCTCCAGTGTAACACCCCCCAAGTTAGAAAGCACCTCCCTAGGACACATTTAACCCTTTGATCGCCCCTGGTGGTAACCCCTTCCCTGCCAGTGTCATTTATACAGGGATCAGTGCATTTTTTTTTTCTTTAGCACTGATCACTATAAAATGTTGTCACTGGTCCCCAAAAAGTGTCACTTAGGGTCAGATTTGTCCGCCGCAATGTCGCAGTCACGCAAAAAAAAAAATATATCACAGATCGCTGCCATTACTAGTAAAAAATAATTAAAAATGCCATAAATTTATCCCATAGTTTGTAGACACGATAATTTCTGCGCAAACCAAACGCTTATTGGGATTTTGTTTACCAAAAATATGTAACAGAATAGATTAGCCTAAATTGATGAAGAAATTAGATTTTTTTTTATTGGGAATGTTTTATGGCAGAAATGAATATTGTTTTTTTATTCATAGCGCAAAAAAAAAAAATTAAAAACCACAGGAGGTGATAAAATAGCACCAAAAGAAAGCTCCATTTGTGCGGGAAAAAAAAAAAAAAAAAAAAAAGAAGGACATACATTTTATTGGGGTACATCGTCGCACGACCGCGCAATTGTCAGTTAAAGCGAGGCAGTGCCGGATCGCAAAAAAAATGGCCTGGTCAGGAAGTGGGCAAAACCTTCTGGAGCTGAAGTGTTTAATAGCACTGCTGAAGTCGCTCCGACTTTAGTAAAAGGTTCCTGTACCACTTCAAGGCGACTTCTATCCGACTTGTGCCCAAAGACTTTAATTTAAGTTGCCTCCAAGTCACATCCTCATCTTAATTGAAGTGATTTGGATCCGACATTACAGGAAGATTACACAGGGCATTCACTGAAGTTGCTTCAAAGGCGCCCTTTAAGTCACCTGGCACAAGTCGCAGCAGTGTGAACCGAGCCTTAAAGGGGGCGCCAGGACGGGCTGGAAGGGGTTTAACGCAGGCATGCTCAACCTGTGACCCTCCAGCTCATAGGGAACTACAAGACCCACGAGGCATTGCAAGGCTGACAGTTAAAGCATGACTCCCAAAGGCAGGAGCATGATGGGACTTGTAGTTCTGCAACAGCTGGAGGGCCACAGGTTAAGCACCCCATGGGTTAATGTGTATCTATGGTCGAAATTAAAAATCTTTATATTTATTTCTACGATTTCTAGTCTACTCCAATGAACGATCTTGAGGTTTGTAAACCTACTTGGCAAAGATCCACACACATTTACTTCCTTGGATTCTGTGACACGTATTGACTATGCCCAGCGAGTAGGACAATGCCGTGTCACACATTTTACAGAGTCTGCCTTCTCTGAACTACAGAGGAGCGGAGAGGAGGGGTTTTTAGGAGGTGGAGTCAGTACAGGAGTCGATGCAATCAGGCAACATACCATGGAATATGTAGTCGTTAAAAATGGAAAGTAAACAGCAGGGAACCAAGAAAGTTATGGAAAGAGACAGCCAGCACTCGCAACATGAAAGAAGATTTTTTTTAAAATTACAATGCTGATGTTATAAAACGAAAGCGTATGCCGTGACCATAGAAGTCCTTTAAAATAAAATAAAAAAATCAGCACAAGGGACGGACATTACTTACCTTCAGTGGGATGTGTCCCTTGTGTTTCGGCGTGCTCCTTTTTGATTAACCACTTCAGCCCCGGAGAGATTTACCCCCTTCCTGACCAAGCCTTTTTTTGCAATATGGCACTGCGACGCTTTAACTGACAATTGCACGTTGCGATGTCGTGCGACGCTGTACCCAAACAAAATTGACGTCCTTTTTTTTTCCACAAACAGAGCTTTCTGTATTTTTTATCTTAATGCATAGAATGCACCTTCTGCCTTTACATATTGTTAGGCACTCAAGTGGTTGCAATGTGTGTACTGTTTCTACTGAGCGATGTGCTGGTTTTTACAGGGGGAAAAAAAAACCCAGCACATTGCTGATGAATGTAGAGAGCCCTGTGTTGTTTACAAACACAGAGCTCTCTTCTGTCATTCGCTCAGCCGATCAGTGGGTTCTGCCCATAAATCATTGGCCAGGACCCTCTGATCGGTTAGTACGGTAGCGAATGACAGCACATCCGAGGCGCCCCCTACCTGGAAATATTGGATCACGTGCGTGATCCACTGCAGTGGGGCCTCTCTGCCGCAGTAAGCTACTGCCTTGTGTGAGTATGTTCATTTTTATTCAACAATAAATGGTGCCCAAGGTGACGGCGTTGATGTGAAATCAAGCGATTGGCGCCCTCTGGTGCATTTATATTTACAGAGACCTCTTCAGTCTCCCAGGAGCTACCACAAGTGTGTTAACCCCTATGGACTTTTTTTTTTTTTGGACGATCGTCTTCCTGCCCATTATAAATCTACATAGCTAAGCACTATTTTGCAGGTTCCTTTTCTTCAAGCCAAACCCGAACACTTTAGCGTCCTGGGACACCCTTGGGTGCCCCAAGGAGACTAGTAATGCGGTGGGCATAGCATGCTGCAGCGAACAGTGGGTGTGGCCAAAATGGTCTTGCCGGTATCATCGCCCTGCCCACCTCAGCGATGCCGAACCTGCTGCCAGACAGCCGCTCGCAGCTCCTGGACAGCAACAGATTTGTTTGCGACTGTCTTGGTTACTTGGGGAGATACAGCCCAGTCTGAATAATGTGTCTGGGCTTCAGTCCACCTGAAACCCAGACACACGATTCAAAACCTGGAATGTCCAGGGGAATCCCGGACTGTCCAGGGGAATCCCGGAGCAACCCTAGCATTTATATCGGAAATATGGTAAACATGATGTGTCTCTGCTTTCTGGCAGCTGTCTGGCTTCACAGGCAGCAGAGGAAGATCCCATTAGTATGCAATGACAAAAGAAGCAAGCTTTTTGGTGTGAGCGACAAAATGAAAACCCTGCTATTACCACCACATTACCTTCCATGATGGTTTTCGCCCTGCTACTGTTATATAGATAAATATATTTACAGAAGAACAAAGAAACCTTAGGGCATTGATGGCGAACCTTGGCACCCCAGAGGTTTTGGAACTACATTTCCCATGATGCTCAACTACACTGCAGAGTGCATGAGGATCATGGGAAATGTAGTTCCAAAACATGTGGGCTGCCAAGGTTCGCCGTCACTGCCTTAGGGAATGCTGCGCAGCTGGCGAGTTGTAGAAAGTTTTTTTTTTTTTTCCTTTTTCTTCCCCCCAACTTTTCCTGGCGCTGTCAGAAGCCAGTTCCTGTACCAAGGGGAGTTGCTGCTCCATGACGTCATGCCACTGAATGCCAACAGAGTTTGGTTACCTGAATTGTAACCGATACCGAGTGACTTCATGCCAGGATTTAGCCACGGGCTTCCAATGCCCTTTAAAAACACCAGCCTTGATCCCGGCTGTGTGACTGAATGAGACGACAGCAGGGTTCGCCTGAGGGCACACATCCCTGACAATGTCAACACTGTGAGCAAACACCGCATGCAAGCCTACTGGAAAGAATGCCGCACACTGAGCTGGTGGAAATCAAAAGTGAATCTCTCTAAACAAAAAATTTTTTTTTTTGTTATAGTTTTGGACAGCGTAAGGAAGGGTTAGACCCTCTTTGAAGCTGTTATTGCTGGCTGTCCCCCCATGGTGGAGATTTACACCAGAATGACCATTGTTGCAGGGAAAGTGAAGAGAAAGCGTCGTCTTCAGAACAAAATAAAAGGGAAATCTTCCAATGAGCACGGCTGTTTCTGGGACAATTGTTTGAAGAGGGAAATTCTCTTCGCTTTCGGAAATCTCCTCTAACTTCCTGTTGCCTCTCTTGGACAGGAAGTGGTGGGAAAATTTGCAAATGGTAGAGAAAGGAAAAAAAATTGCCTGGCAGAGATTTTAACCCTTCCCTACACTATCAGAAATAGAAAAAATAAAGTTTTGAATATACAGTACATATACTTCAAAGTGTACCAGTCACGTCAGAAATATGGAGGCTGCCTTTTCTGAACTGGCTTTAAAAAGTGGAAGTTGGGGCAAATTTTGCAAGGCTGTATTCTGTATGACATCTAGCAAGCACAAAGATTTATTTCCTTTTTTTCCCAGCCAGGACATGGCGGTATTCCGTACCACCACTAACTCTGTGCTCACTGCTGTCACTTGTAAACACAGAAGCTGGTAGAGGAAGTTTTCAGCACTAGTTGCTTCCTGTTCCCACTTCTGTGTTTACAGTAAGTGGCAGTGTGCTTCACCTGGTCACTTATGGAACCCTCCCTGCCCTGGATCATCTCTATGACAGCAGAGGAGGAGGAGGTCTGCCACACCAGCCTCATGGCAGTTGATCCTTCCGTCCTGAGGACTACTGATGGCTAGGTGAATAGTTGCTACCAGCTCACAGCAGCCCTCCTCCCCACTGCTTTGTATTAGGAAAGGGAATTTGCTGGTGGAGGGGGAAGAGTTCTTCACAGGGGTGGGGGTAAAGTTGGGGTAAGAACTCTGTACTGGGGGGGGGGGGGGGGGCTTCGAGGAGAGCTCTGTACTTGAAAAGGGGTAAAGATGTACACCGGCCTGTGTTTTAACTAGTCCTGAGCCCTGCACACAACACACCTCTGACTGATACACATTCCCGAGTCCTGCATGGTACGCAGTCCTGTGTCCTGCACCCTGTGCAATACCCGCTCCCGAGTCCTGCATGGTACGCAGTCCTGTGTCCTGCACCCTGTGCGATACCCGCTCCCGAGTCCTGCATGGTACGCAGTCCTGTGTCCTGCACCCTGTGCGATACCCGCTCCCGAGCCCTGCATGGTACGCAGTCCTGTGTCCTGCACCCTGTGCGATACCCGCTCCCGAGCCCTGCATGGTACGCAGTCCCGTGTCCTGCACCCTGTGCAATACCCGCTCCCGAGTCCTGCATGGTACGCAGTCCCGTGTCCTGCACCCTGTGCAATACCCGCTCCCGAGTCCTGCATGGTACGCAGTCCCATGTCCTGCATCTGTGCAATTCCCGCTCCCGAGTCCTGCATGGTACGCAGTCCCGAGTCCTGCACCCCTGTGCGATACCCGCTCCCGAGCCATGCACCCCTGTGCAAAACACACTCCCGAGCCATGCACCCCTGTGCAAAACACACTCCCGAGCCATGCACCCCTGTGCAAAACACACTCCCGAGCCATGCACCCCTGTGCAAAACACGCTCTCGAGCCATGCACACCTGTGCAAAACACGCTCCCGAGCCATGCACCCATATGCGATACACAATCCAGAGCCATGCACCCCTGTACGATACATGCTCCCGTGCCACGCAACCTGTGCAATACACACTACCGAGCCATGTATGATAAGCACTCCTGAGCCCTGCACCCTGTGCAATACATACTCCTGAGTCCTGTGCGATATGTACTCCTGAGCCTGGTGAGATACGCATTCCTGAACCCGGCGCTATATGCATTCTTCAACCTTGCACCCTGTACAATACAAAGTTCTGAGCCCTGGTCACACTTGCCACTTTGCTTCTCCCCCCTCTCCAACAGCAGGGTCATTCAAGCAGGAAGAAGAGCAAAGCCGGATGGCACAATTAGACGTTTTGCAGCTAAAGCTGCTTTTATTTATTTTTTTTATCAAAAGGCTGGACAATGGATTTTTTTCTCAACTGGAGACAAAAAAAAAACAAAAAAACAGAATATGAGTTCTTGGCATACGACCAATGGCCTCTCACTGGGGAAGCGAGTGAAGTTATAGGAATTCAAGCATTCCATAGCACCATCTAGTGGCTGAAGCAGAGACTGAATATCAGCATCCCATAGCACCATCTAGTGGCTGAAGACTGAATTTCAGCATCATACATCACTATCTACACCAGCCTATTTCAACCAGGGTGCCCAGGTACCCTGGGGTGCCTTCAGGTTCCTTCAGGGGGGCCTTGACAAAATGCCTGAAAATGTCCCAAAAATTGTATACAAGCCAGAAGGTGGATGAAGCCTGCCTTTTAATTACACAAAGCCACAGGTTTTCATCACTGTGCACCATTACAGTCTTTTGCATACCGTTCCTACATCCCTTTCTCCCGGCCACTGCTAAATCAGCTATCCACAAGTTTTGTGCACTTTTTTGAGTGACTAGTACAAATTTTTAACATAAAGACAACATATTGTATATTTTTATTCATTTATATATTTTCACAGTCGTAAGCGTGGCAAATAGTTTTGCCTACCCTTTATGTTTTAGAAACCTAGGCCTCACCTTTGGCTTCCCTGTGGTGCGTCCAGAATTGGGGTGGACGCAGAGTGCCCTCTGTGGCTGGTCCTGCCCTTGGGTCCGCTGTTTTCTTTGCTCCATGTGGGTGACATTTGGCAGCAAAGTTTTCCCTGTGCTTTTAATTAGGATGCAATACAGGCGATTCATCATCTAAAACGTGTGGTCAGTGTCCACATACAGCAATGGTATTGTATGTTTATTTTTAATTATGTACAATAATGGACGCTTACTGCTCTTTGTTTTCTATTAATTATAGATAACTTATGTTCATTACGGAAACCACTATCCCCTGAAGAAGCGGTTCATTATTAAACTTGAAACGCGTCGGTCATTCTCTGTCTTACCTACATAATCGTCAGAGTACCGTGGTTGTTTGTATAATGTTTTGATATTGGACCGCAGCTGTATATACATCCGATTTTGATTTTCTCATGCTATATTTCATGATTTTAACTTTACAAATAAAATATGAATATATTTTCAAACACTGTAATTACGTTTCTACCTTTCAAAGTCCCATAGAGGATTTTTTTTTGGTACTTTATTTACAGTATTCCATCCACTGGCATCTAGGCCAAAAAAAAAAAAGAAAAAATATTCGCTCGTCATCTATAATCATTGCCTGAAATACTGTTTGGAGTCACATACCTCTTTATAAAAACAGAAAAGGTTGCCACGTGGTTTATGGTCCTCTATCGCCATCTTGTGGTCCAAACTGATGCCTACAGTCACTGCGGCTACATCATAGATGAGGCTGCAAAAAGATGTATGGACAGACATCAGATCTTGACTGAATAAGATCCCCTGTATTTCATACAATACTCATTCCTTACACATGAAGCAGAATGGTTATTGTATGGTTGCGTTCTAGTAAATAAAAGTGCATTTTACAAATTATAAACCTATACTAATACTGTATATGGCAAAGTGTAGCACAGCGAATCCTTCCTAAAGCTGAACTACACTGTATCTGATCGCCACAAACCAAAAATCGCTATTTATTTCAATTTTAACCACTTAATGGAAAGGATTTGCCCCCTTAATGACCAGGCCATTTTTTTTGCGGTTACGGCACTGCGTCGCTTTAACTGACAATTGCGTGGTCGTGCGATGCTGGAACCCAAACAAAATGTATGTCTTTTTTCCCCCACAAATAGAGCTTTCTTTTGGTGGGATTTAATCACCTCTGCGGTTTTTATTTTTTTGCGCTATAAAACAAATAAAAAAACAAAAAAAAAAAACAAAAAAAGAAAAGCAACAATTTTGGAAAAAAAAAAAAAAAAAGAACAATTTCTTTTTATTTACTTTGTTATAATACATATCCAAAAAAAAAAAAAAAAAAAAAAGCAACTGGCGTATATTAAATGGTTTGTGCAAAAGTTATCACGTTTACAAACTATAGGATCAATTTTGAGACTTTTTTTTTTTTTTATTGCTTTTGGGGCCCCAGTTCACACCATAGAAAGGTGCTTTTCTGCATGCGCATTTTTTATGTGTTCCAGCGCATTTTTGATGCGGTCCAGTGCGTTTTTTGATGCGGTCCAGTGCGTTTTGATGCGGTCCAGTGCTCCCCCCCTCTTTTTTAAATAAGGATAGGTATGTTGCGGTGCGTTTTTGGTGCGTTTAACAGCGTTCCAGTACAGTCCAGTGCAGAAAAAATGCAGCATGTTCTACTTTTTTTTCTGGAACCGGAACCATATAACCTACTTTCCATGCGTTTTTGATGCAGAAAAAAAAAAAAAAAAAAAAAAAAACGCACTGGACTGCATGTGGTGTGAACTGGCCCTTACTGGTAATAGCGGCGATCTGTTATTTTTAGCGGGACTGCGACATTGCGGTGGACAAATCTGACCCAAGTGACGTTACATTGATCAGTGCTATAAAAATGCACTGATCAATGTATAAATGACACTGGCAGGGAAGGGGTTAACACTAGGGGGCGATCAAAGGGTTAAATGTCTTCCTTCAGCGTGTTCTAACTGTAGGGGGGGATGGGCTGCCTGGGACATGACAGAGGTCACTGCTCCCGATCACTGGGAACAGCAGATCTCCGACATGCCCTGTCAGAATGGCGATCCGCCTTGTTTACAAAGGCAGAGCCCAGTTCTGCCTCTGTGTACAGCAATTGCAGGCAGCTGGCGGACATCAAGTCTGCCGGACCCGCGGGCGCGCTCTCCCGCAATCTCACATGCACGGACCGGCGTACGGGTACATCGGTTCACGCAGGAGAGCCGACCTGCCACAGTAGAAGTGCGGCTGCTGGTCGGCAAGTGGTTAATATTCAAAGCAAACTCCTTCAATCATCCATGTCCCCATGCTTTTTTTTTTTTTTTTGCTGAGAAATCAACTTAAAAAAAAAGACCCACCTTGCATTTTTTGGCTGCGGCCATCTTGAGCAAGGGCAGATGATTTATGTAGCATTTACTTCCTGAAATCCATCTGCCCTTAGCTCAGGCATGCAGGCGGACATGCTTCGATGAGAAGCCCCTGCTTAAGACTCCTGGGATGTATGACATAATTTGCCTAGGCCTGGAAACCAGGAAGGAACAGTAAAAATAATGTTCAAAACAAGTAAATATATGATATACTGTCCTATATATTTACTAATTCTAGCAGCAGAAGGATTAAAATTAGTCATTACCTCAGCCTGTCTGGCTATCTTCTACTCAGGCCTCCTTTAAGCGATCCCTGAAAACTCATCTCTTCAGGAAAGCATACCACATCTCCACCTAACAACTGTACATAGCACACTTGGGAGTGGATTTACTAAAACTGGAAAGTGCAAAATCTGGTGCAGCTGTGCATGGTAACCAATCAGCTTCTAACTTCATTCAGCTTGTTCAATTAACCATTTGCTGACCAGCCGTCGCAGTTTTACTGCAGCAGAATGGCACGGCCATAACGACGTTATGTTAAGTCACTTCGCCCTGTGGCCACTAGGGGCGCGCATGCTCGCTGCTCACCCCCGGAGCCGATGTGAGCGCCCGGCGGTCATGATCACCGCCAGGCTCCCGCAATCGCTGGTGACACACCGAGAACCGGGATCTGTGTGTGTAAACACAGTTTCCGGTTCTCTGGAGGGGAGAAGAGACAGATCATGTGTTCATACAAAGTATGACCAGCGATCTGTCATCTCCCCTAGACAGTCCCATCCCCCCTTCAGTTAGAACACACATTAGGGAACACAATTAACCCCTTGATCGCCCCCTAGTGTTAACCCCTTCACTGCCATTTTTACAGTACAGTAATCAGTGCATTTTTATAGCACTGATCACTGTATAAATGCCAATGGTCCCAAAAATGTGTCAAAAGTGTCCGATGTGTCCGCCATAATGTCGCAGTCCAAAAAAAATTAATTAAAAAAAATGCCATAAAACTATCCCCTATTTTGTAGATGCTATAACTTTTGCGCAAACAAATCAATATACGCTTATTTTTTATTTTTTTTTTAGATACTTTTGGGGGAGATTATAGCAAAAAGTAAAAAATATTGCGTTTTTTTCAAAATTGTCGCTCTTTTGTTTATAGCGCAAAAAATGAAAACCCCAGAGGTAATCAAACATCACCAAGAAAGCTCTATTTGTGGGGAAAAAAAGGACGTCAATTTTGTTTGGGTACAACGTCGTACGACCACGCAATTGTCAGTTAAATCGACGCAGTGCCGATTCGCAAAAAGTGCTCTGGTCAGGAAGGGGGGTAAAATCTTTCGGGGCTGAAAGCGTTCCAGTGGCTCATGAGCTGCTCTCTCCCGCAGTAATGCCGTCTGCGCGGTGCGCAACGATTTATATAGGCATGGGGCGGGGTCACCGGGTGACCCCGCCCCCTTATGACGTCAGAGTCCCATCGTGCCCCGGGCTGTGACATCATAAAGGGGCGGGGTCACTGGTGACATCACCCGGTGACCACGCCCCATGCCTATATGAATTGTTGCGCACCGCGCACATGGCATTACAGCGTCGTGTCAACATCGGAAGAGAAGAGGGAGGAAGACGACGGAGAAGACCGGGCCAACGCTAGTAAATGAGCTGGAAGAAGATAGCGGAGGAGCCTGGCAGAAGGCACCAGAGATTGGGAGAAGACACCGGAGAGCGGGAGAAGAGAGCGGAGAAGTCGGAAGAGACCCCTGGAGCTGCCAAATAAATTACTTTAAAAACCTGTCTAGTGTGTTATTTTTATTGACACTTTTTTCCCCCCCAGGTGAATGGGTAGGGGTACGGTGTACCCCATACTCATCCACATAGGGTGGGGGGCCGGGATCTGGTGGCCTCCTTATTAACCCTTTCATGACTAAGCCTATTTTTGAAATTTGGTGTTTACAAGTTAAAATCTGTATTTTTTTGCTAGAAAATTACTTAGAGCCCCCAAACGTTATATATATTTTTTTTAGCAGAAAATCTAGAGAATAAAATGGCGATTGTTGCAATATTTTATGTCACACAGTATTTGTGCAGAGGTGTTTTAAACGCAACTTTTTGTGAAAAGGGACACTTTCATGAATTTAAAAAACAACAAACAGTAAAGTTAGTCCAATTTTTTTGTATAATATGAAAGATGATGTTACACCGAGTAAATAGATACCAAACATGTCACGCTTTATAATTGCACGCACTGGTGGAAAGACTGGCGACTTCCGTATGTGTTTTCTTTGCTGCGCGAGCTCGTGGCGATGGGGGCGCTTTAAAAAAAAATTTTCTTATTTATTTTTATATTAATAAATTGTGTTTAAAAAAAAATAAAAAATTTTTGATCACTTTTATTGCTGTCACAAGGAATGTAAACATCCCTTGTGACAGTAATAGGTGGTGACAGGTACTCTTTATGGAGAGATCAGGGGCCTAAAAGTCCCCCGATCCCTCCTTTGCACTTCAAAGTATTCAGATTGCCGTTTTCTGCGATTCTGAATACTGTATATTTTTTTTTTTAAAACCGGCGCCATTGGCAGCCGAGTAAACGGGAAATGACCTCATGACGTCGCTTCCGTGTTTATAATTAGGAGACTGGAACAAAGCCGCTTAAGGCTTTGTTCTAGTCTGTCCCTAGCCGCCAGAGGCGGTGGATTGGCCCGGTAAGAGCGGCGGGAGGCGGGGACGTCCCTCCCGCTCCTCTGGTATAACAGTAAATTTTGTAAACAATTTTTCTCCTTCACTGATGGGCACCCCCGATTACCTGTCCTGGTCTCCCCTGTGAGAAGATGCCGCTGATCAGCTCTCCTCGCCACGCACTCTGTCAGTGCGAGGCAAGGAGAGCCGATAAACAGCACTTTTGCAATTACATGTGACAGGCTGTGATTGGACACAGCCAATCACATGGGTAAAGAGCCGCGTCATTGGGCGCGCGAGATCGGTCGTTCTGGGGCGCCGTCATACGACGTCGTCCCAGAAAAAGAGCAGCACCGCTCCGCTGTCATTTGACGGGGGTGGGCGGGAAGTTGTAAAAGTGAAGTTTTTCCAAAAAAATAATGTTTGCAAAATCGCTACGCAAATACCATGTGACAAAAAAGATTACAATGATCGCTATTTTATTCTCTGATAAAAAATTTTTTTTAAAAAGATTGTATATGCTTGGGGGTTATAAGTATTTTTTTTTAAATTTTAATTTTTAACAAAAATTGCCAGAAAAAGACTGGTCTCCAATTTTTATTTAATTTTGGCCAGGCGTTCAGACATCAATACTGTGTGCAAGTACCATAAGATCACGCACGTAATAGTGCCACCTGCTGGAAGAATAACAGTATAGCCCGACATGTCTTGCTCTCTTTCTACACAAGGATTTTCAATGTGCCCATTGCTACATGTGACCGATTAAAAGGATGAGTTCACTTATAGAAAAAAAAAAAAAAAAAAAAAAAGGAGCGAAAGGAGAACACCGTACACCTTCCCCATTCCCCTGATCCCTGCTGTACTTACCTCCGTGGTTGATAAGCTGGGATTTGAAATTCCCGCTCCTCTCCCACGATATATATTTATTTATTTATTTTTTCAGACACCCTAGAGAATAAAATGGCAGGGGTAGCATACTGATCACGGTATATTTTTAAAGAGATTTTTTTTACTGTTTAGCACCTGCTGACCTTTGCTAATCATAGCGGAGACAACAGTGATTGCGCAGAGTTCTGGAGATTCATGCGTTTTCTAGATAGCGATGTCACTGCAACACTGGCAATCCGCCTATTTCGATACAGATCGAAAGTCTAGTAATGGACAGAGGCACGATCCTACAATGCCCACAATGCACTAAGAGCCGGCGTATGTGCGAGGTCTTCTCCCTCGGACGCTGTACTCGTTCAGCTCTCTTCACAGATAGGATTTTATTTATTTATTTATTTTTTCGGGATATCTTCCTGCATATGTGCAGAAAGCTTTGTTGCTGTTGGCCTACAATCCCCATAATTCAATCTGCTATCCTGGAATCACATGATGCTAGTTCTCAGGATCAGCTGTGACTGATCAAGGATATAAATATCTGTCAGCTGCTGCTAGTCCTGTGTGCAGTGTATTGCTGTCTCCCAGGGGCACGCTGGATTATTTGTATCCTGAATGCAACTACTTAGCTATATACTATCACTTGGCCCTTGCTGCATCAAACGCCCTATATGCTATCACCATTGCTGCAGTAAAATTTCTACATGAGATTACTATATTTAGCTTAATCTGTCATTCTATGCTTATAGATGCAGCGATGGGATTGTATTGAGCCTTCAGCATTGCTGATACTAAATCCAGGATCTAGGTGGTGCATCCGGTGGTGGCCCTCCTCCCTCTTATGGCTGCTCCCTTAATTAGGAATATTGTTTACATGCCCCTGCTGAGATATTTAGCTATATCTAATATAGTAAGTCTCATTCTTTAACAAACCTATAAAGTTTTCTCTGCCCAAATGCATATTCTCGCTGAGTGACGCTGGTTGCATTTGCTTTAATTTCAGCTTTCTTACTGCTGATTGAACTTTCTCATGCTACCGTGACTTGCATGATTTTGCATTCCAATTTAAAAGGTACCGGCTTGGTGTTCTTTCCTATGCTCGCAGTTGCTTAGCGCATGATTTTTTATCGTTAACAGTTTATGTGTTAGTTGTGTGTGTCTAATGACTTTATATCTCATTTTAGAGACATATTCCCTTCTCTGTCTCATCTGTGAACCTTGGCCGTGTCCTGAGGAAGCCCAACGGTGAAACGCGTAGACATACAAGGGCTCACTGCACAATAATCATAGAGATGCTATATGTTACAATTGTCATTGTTTTTTAGATATTGTATTTTGCAATAAACTTATTTTTTATACTGCTATATCTTCTCCACTGTTTCTTAGCCTAAAAAGTCCGCCTCCCTGGTAATACTCAGTACTACCTTATTTTGTATCCTCAATGATTTATGGACGTGGCTTATTTTTGGTGCGCTTTCCTCTTTTTTTTTTGTGTCAATAAAATGGCAGCCATTGGCTCCCGCTGCTGTCAATCAAATCCAATGATGCAGGCGCTGGGGGGGGGGGGCGGGGCCGAGTCCTGCATTCGACCTCTATGGACGCCAAATGCTGGACTCGGGAGCGCGTTCCAAAAGGCAACCCCCCTGGAGAGCGCATCTCCCAGGGGGTTATCTGATGTGGGGAGAAGCCGCAAGAGCCGCCGAGGGACTCCAGAAGAGCAGGTTCGGGGCCACTCTGTGCAAAACGAGCTGCACAGTGGAGGTAAGTATGATATGTTTGTTATTTAAAAAAAAATTACCCTTACAACCACTTTAAAAAATAAGACAACAGTAAAGTTAGCCCAATTTTTTTTTTTTTTTTTTTATATTGTGAAAGATGATGTTACACCAAGTAAATTGATACCCAACATGTCATGCTTGAAAATTGCACCCGCTCGTGGAATGGCGACGTTTAAACATTTCTACAGGTTACATGTTTTGAGTTACAGAGGGGGTCTTTTTTCATATGCAGGGGCGCGACTTACATATGCGTTCGCTTCTGTGCGCGAGCACGGCAGGACAGGGCGCTTTAACTAAATAAAAAAATTCTTATTTATTTTACTTTTTCTTGCAAAAAAAAAAAAAAAATTCCCCTTTTAAGAACATTCAAACATCACTTCCGCTAACTAATATTATGGAGCTGAGTAGGGGCCATCTTTTCCTCACTCTGCATCCAGACTCAGAGGGGAGAGGACGCAATCATCTCCGCGGCGGAGACGACCGGAGTACAGGAGCCCCCCCCCCCCCTCCCCAGCCCCCGATAAAAGTGATCTTGCTGGCGAATCTGACGCAGAGACCACTTTTATATTTTAAAGAGAACCACTCGCCATTTCTGAAAACAATCTGGGTTATATCATCCATAACCCCGGTACCGTTTTTCTTCAGCTGGTGGCTGGCTTTCTCGTGAGCTGCTGGAATGCTTTCTGACCCCCAACCCGGCGCTCTCCGCTGCTTTTCATGCTTACTGATTTCGCCGGGGGGGACGATCCGGTGGTGCGGCCGGCTGCTCCCATAGGAGGAGATCAAAAAGTAGATACTCTTGGATCGGCTCTATGGCCTTGGAGGACCGGAGCAACATCATAACGTCACTTCCAATCCAGGCTGGAAGTAAAATTTTTTTTTAAAGCAAAAAGATCCACAAAGTTTTTTTTTAATGAGATTTTACTTAAAAAAAAAAAAAAAAAAAAAAAAAGAAGGAGTAAAAGAAGAGATTTGGGGTCTTTTTCACCCCTAGTTCGCTCCATGAGGAGGACCTGTCACCCCCTTTTTTCTATTACATGGGATGTTTACATTCCTTGTAATAGGAATAAAACTGATCAAAAAAAAATAAATATAAAATAAAAAGGGACAGCGTAAAAATAAAAAAGTAAAGCGCCCCTCATCCCTCTGTGCTCATGCACAGAAGGGAACGCATACGCAAAAAATAGTATTTGCACCACACGTGAGGGATCGCCATGAACGTTAGCGCAAGAGCAATAATTCTAGCACTAGCCTTCCTCAGGTAAACTGTAAAGGCATTTAAAGCATCGCCTATGAAGATTTTTTTTTTAATTACCATAGTTTCACATTATACAAAAAAAATAAAATTAAAAAATGGATATATAAATTTTTTTTTTTCCTATAAACATTACATACAACTTACATTTAATGTGCATATTTTACAAGCCTAACCCCTCCTACTCCCCCCCCCCCCACTTTCTCCCCATTCTTCTAGTCTTGTCTTCCCACTGCTTCTGCGTATCTAAGCGTTTTCCTAAACACCTTCCATTCTTTCCATCTATTTAACATTCCTTCCTCGCCGCAAAATCTCAGGATATTCCATATTTATATGTCTCTTCTACCTTTACTAGCCAATCCTTTATATTAGGGCTTTCTCTTTCTTGCCATTGTCTTGGGATCGGACTTTTAGCGGCATTAATCATATGAGGGATCGCTGACTCTTTATATTGTTTTATAGAACTTTCTGTCCCGTGGAACAGACACGTCCATTGGGTCTACCCGTATCTCTCTCCATTTGTAATTTCTTTTATTAACTGTAAAATATCACTCCAAAAACTTTAAATTTTTGGACATGGTATATATTTGGAAATGTGTTTTATTTATTTTTTAATTCATTAAATAAATTGTGTTTGCAAAAAATAAATTGATAAATAAATAATAAATAAATTGCAAAGATCACAGAAAAAGATAAATAAATTTAAAAAAAAAGGAAAGAAGGAAGAAGAACGTGTAAAGATAAAAAAATAAAATAAATAAAAATGTAAAAGCGCACAGAAGGGAACACATACGTAAGTCGTGTAAACAGTGTTTGCACCACATGTGAGGTATCGCCGCAAATGTCAGAGTGAGAGCAATAATTCTAGCTCTGTAACTCTAAACAGGAAACTTGCAAAGGCGTTTAAAGGGTTGCCTATGGAGAATTTACTAAAATAAACTGCGCACTAGGTGCTTTTTTCTTTCTATACACACACAAACACAGGAGTGGTGGGGGAAATCTTATGCAAATCGCAGCGTGTTCCTGTACAAATGCATGCAATTCTTTGCAGTGCGATTTGCACCCATTAATTTTGTATTAAGAGCCCTTGCACACTGGGGCGGCGTCGGCGGTAAAACGCCGCTATTATTAGCGGCGTTTTACCGTCGGTATTCGCTAGCGGCCGAGAAAGGGTTAAATACCACCGCAAAGCGCCTCTGCAGAGGCGCTTTGCCGGCGGTATAGCCGCGCCGTCCCATTGATTTCAATGGGCAGGAGCGGTATACACACCGCTCCTTCACCGCTCCGAAGATGCGGCTAGCAGGACTTTTTTTACCGTCCTGCCAGCGCATCGCTCCAGTGTGCAAGCCCTCGGGGCTTTCACACTGGAATGACAGTAGCGGCACTTTCGGGGCGGTTTGCAGGCGCTATTATTAGCGCAATAGCGCCTGCAAACCGCCCCAGTGTGCAAGGGCTCTTATGCAAATACACGGCAAAGTGCGGGTTTTCGGGAGCATTTTCACGAGTATGAATACTAGTGAAAAAGCTTGATACCGGTATTGGTGCACCCCTAGTATTTATCTATACATAAAATGAAAGTGTTGATGAAATTATTTTAAATTAAAAATGACAACTAAAAAGGCAAAACTTTTTTGTTTTAGTTTTGGATGGAGTAGAGGGGGGATTAGAACACCTGTCAGTTTTCATTGCGGTCTGTGATTTACTCTTTTTACCATTATCATTGAAAGTAAAAGAAAATCCCAAATTGTGGGTTGTCCCCAGAAAAGTAATAGGGGGGGGGGGGGGGATCTTCCAATGGGGACACTAGTTCTGGTGACCCCCAAGGGATTCCCTTAATTTTGCAAGGATTTTCTCTCACTTCCTGTTTCGGCTACGGGACAGGAAGTGAAAGGAAATCTCCTCAATGGGACATGGGATGGCAAAAAAGTAAAAAATAAACGGCCAGGGATTTACCCCTCCCTTACTCTATCCAAAAAAAAAAAAATTCCCATATAAATCTAAATACCAAAAATATATCAATACTAAATCTTAAGCTTTCATTAAAATGTGATCCTGCCACAAATTTATTTTTGTACCTTCCGTTATGAGGTGACACCGCTCTCCCAGTTGTGCTCCTGTGTGGTCACTATTCCATAGATTAGGTAGAATCATGGTGCCGCCATAGCTGGAGTGTCCCTGAGGGCATATGGGCCCTACATACAACTAAATACAACGCCGCACAACCACAGATTTGGCAGTGGGGGATAGGCCATAAACCTGCACATCCCCAGGACCCCAAAAAAAAAAAAAAAAAAAAGTCAAACTTTGACCCACACGGACCAAACGATCTGTGTGCAGGAAGAAGGCTCAGGGACCTCAGACCTTCCTACATCACTCCCATCTGGGACCATCTCCCTGCCTATCTGATCACTCACACCTGACTTCACAAAAGTCATCAAGAAGCTCCAGAGATGACCTGGAGTGGAGTATATGGTCACTGGAGTGGGTCACATTGCAGAATCTGCACACTACTTTAACCACTTGACCTCTGGAAGATTTACCCCCCTCCCCCTTTCATGATCAGGCCATTTTTTGCGATACGGCACTGTTTTACTTTAACTGACAATCGTGCGATCATTCAACACTGTACAAAAATACAGGGGGTCCCCTAGTTACAAACATCCGACTTACAAACGACTCCTACTTACAAACAGAAGGAGACAACAGGAAGTGAGAGGAAATCTACCCCTAGGAAGGGAAATTCACTCCTGTAAGAGTTATTATGGGGAAAAGGTGTCTCCACTGATGCTTTATCACCAAGGCTTGTTTCTGCAACAACCCAAAATTTTCAAAATCCAATTGTCATTGGGACAGAAAGTGAGGTGAAATCTTCTGAACAGGGGCACAAACAGCAAAACAAATGTTACAGGGGTGTTAACCCTTCCCTATGCTATCCAAAAAGCTTAAAAATTGTTTTTTTGGCTGGAGCTACACTTAAAAAATGTACCTGTTCCGACTTACAAACAGATTCAACTTAAGAACAAACCTACAGTCCCTGACTTGTTTGTAACCCGGGGACCCCCTGTACAATGTATATCCTTTTCCCCCCACAAATAGAGCTTTCTTTTGGTGGTATTTGATCACCTCTGTGTTTTTTATTTTTTGTGCTCTTAAAAAAAAAAAAAAAGACAAATTTGAAAAAAAAAAATATATATATTTTTCACTTTTTGCTATACAACATAACAAATATAAAAAAAAAATCAAATTTCATCAAATTAGGCCAATATGTATTCTGCTACAAGTTTTTGGTTAAAAAAATTCCCAATAAGCGTATATTGATTGGTTTGCACAAACGTTATTGCTTCCACAAACAATGGGATATTTTTATGGAATTTTTATTACTAGTAATGGCGGCGATCAGCAACTTATAGCGGAACTGCGATATTGCGGTGGACAATCTGACACTTTATGGAAACCAGGGAATAATACAGTGCTCAAACCACAAGCTGAACACGTGACTCAGTCGCAGCACGGATCTGCAATTTAAAAATGCCATTGCCAATTAAAAAAAAAAGGCAGCAGTAGCGCCTTCTGAACACGTGTCAACTACTGCTATACTGCCCTCAGAGTCCAATAAGCAGTACTGCTAATGTGAAAGAAGTATTAATTGGCCCGTCTCAGCCTTTTTTACCCCAGAGGAACCCTTGAAATAATTTTCAGGTTTCAGGGAACGCCTGCTAAAACTGGTTCATTGGTGGTCAGTGGGAAGAATGCCGCCCCCCCCCCCCCCCCCTACAGTGGTGGCCAGTGCGAAGAATGCCCCCCTCACAAGCAGATAAAACAGGCATTGGTGTCATGCAGCTGGCTTTGCCAAGTGTTGTTGGCCCAGACACCATCAAATGGGAGGTCAATCAACCACAGCTTAAGGAACCCCTAGTAACCCCTGGAGGAACCCAATGGTCCCACGAATCCGTGGCTGAGAATGGCTGCCTTAAATGAACATTTATATAAAGTGACATCACAACAGCATACCTCCCCCGACTTCTGAACTTGAGAAGGAGGAATTCCTTACACACAGGTTGTGAAGTGTATGTTGTGTGTCATGGTGGACCTCGGGTCTGGCACACTGTGCATGGCTTAAAGAGGTAAAGTCAATCACTTTTAGTTGCCTCTGTGTGAGGGTGGCCACCACATGCCTGTATGGAATTAAAGGGTCAGGAGAGGCATGCGTGAGGAATTGATGGTCGTGTGAGGGAAGGTACGGAGGGGTCCCGCGCGCGTGAGCCGAGGGTGGGTACGGAGGGGTCCCGCGCGCGTGAGCCGAGGGTGGGTACGGAGGGGTCCCGCGCGCGTGAGCCGAGGGTGGGTACGGAGGGGTCCCGCGCGCGTGAGCCGAGGGTGGGTACGGAGGGGTCCCGCGCGCGTGAGCCGAGGGTGGGTACGGAGGGGTCCCGCGCGCGTGAGCCGAGGGTGGGTACGGAGGGGTCCCGCGCGCGTGAGCCGAGGGTGGGTACAGAGGGGTCCCCTGCGCGTGAGGGAAGGTACAGAGGGGTCCCGTGCGCGTGAGGGAAGGTACAGAGGGGTCCCGTGCGCGTGAGGGAAGGTACAGAGGGGTCCCGTGCGCGTGAGGGAAGGTACAGAGGGGTCCCGTGCGCGTGAGGGAAGGTACAGAGGGGTCCCGTGCGCGTGAGGGAAGGTACAGAGGGGTCCCGTGCGCGTGAGGGAAGGTACAGAGGGGTCCCGTGCGCGTGAGGGAAGGTACAGAGGGGTCCCGTGCGCGTGAGGGAAGGTACAGAGGGGTCCCGTGCGCGTGAGGGAAGGTACAGAGGGGTCCCGTGCGCGTGAGGGAAGGTACAGAGGGGTCCCGTGCGCGTGAGGGAAGGTACAGAGGGGTCCCGTGCGCGTGAGGGAAGGTACAGAGGGGTCCCGTGCGCGTGAGGGAAGGTACAGAGGGGTCCCGTGCGCGTGAGGGAAGGTACAGAGGGGTCCCGTGCGCGTGAGGGAAGGTACAGAGGGGTCCCGTGCGCGTGAGGGAAGGTACAGAGGGGTCCCGTGCGCGTGAGGGAAGGTACAGAGGGGTCCCGTGCGCGTGAGGGAAGGTACAGAGGGGTCCCGTGCGCGTGAGGGAAGGTACAGAGGGGTCCCGTGCGCGTGAGGGAAGGTACAGAGGGGTCCCGTGCGCGTGAGGGAAGGTACAGAGGGGTCCCGTGCGCGTGAGGGAAGGTACAGAGGGGTCCCGTGCGCGTGAGGGAAGGTACAGAGGGGTCCCGTGCGCGTGAGGGAAGGTACAGAGGGGTCCCGTGCGCGTGAGGGAAGGTACAGAGGGGTCCCGTGCGCGTGAGGGAAGGTACAGAGGGGTCCCGTGCGCGTGAGGGAAGGTACAGAGGGGTCCCGTGAGCGTGAGGGAAGGTACAGAGGGGTCCCGTGAGCGTGAGGGAAGGTACAGAGGGGTCCCGTGCGCGTGAGGGAAGGTACAGAGGGGTCCCGTGCGCGTGAGGGAAGGTACAGAGGGGTCCCGTGCGCGTGAGGGAAGGTACAGAGGGGTCCCGTGCCCGTGAGGGAAGGTACAGAGGGGTCCCGTGCGCGTGAGGGAAGGTACAGAGGGGTCCCGTGCGCGTGAGGGAAGGTACAGAGGGGTCCCGTGCGCGTGAGGGAAGGTACAGAGGGGTCCCGTGCGCGTGAGGGAAGGTACAGAGGGGTCCCGTGCACGTGAGGGAAGGTACAGAGGGGTCCCGTGCGCATGAGGGAAGGTACAGAGGGGTCCCGTGCGCGTGAGGGAAGGTACAGAGGGGTCCCGTGCGCGTGAGGGAAGGTACAGAGGGGTCCCGTGCGCGTGAGGGAAGGTACAGAGGGGTCCCGTGCGCGTGAGGGAAGGTACAGAGGGGTCCCGTGCGCGTGAGGGAAGGTACAGAGGGGTCCCGTGCGCGTGAGGGAAGGTACAGAGGGGTCCCGTGCGCGTGAGGGAAGGTACAGAGGGGTCCCGTGCGCGTGAGGGAAGGTACAGAGGGGTCCCGTGCGCGTGAGGGAAGGTACAGAGGGGTCCCGTTCGTGTGAGGGAAGGTACAGAGGGGTCTCGTGCGTGTGAGGGAAGGTACAGAGGGGTCCCGTGCGTGTGAGGGAAGGTACAGAGGGGTCCCGTGCGTGTGAGGGAAGGTACAGAGGGGTCCCGTGCGTGTGAGGGAAGGTACAGAGGGGTCCCGTGCGTGTGAGGGAAGGTACAGAGGGGTCCCGTGCGTGTGAGGGAAGGTACAGAGGGGTCCCGTGCGTGTGAGGGAAGGTACAGAGGGGTCCCGTGCGTGTGAGGGAAGGTACAGAGGGGTCCCGTGCGTGTGAGGGAAGGTACAGAGGGGTCCCGTGCTTGTGAGGGAAGGTACAGAGGGGTCTCGTGCTTGTGAGGGAAGGTACAGAGGGGTCCCGTGCGTGTGAGGGAAGGTACAGAGGGGTCCCGTGCGTGTGAGGGAAGGTACAGAGGGGTCCCGTGCGTGTGAGGGAAGGTACAGAGGGGTCCCGTGCGTGTGAGGGAAGGTACAGAGGGGTCCCGTGCGTGTGAGGTGAGGGAAGGGTCCCGTGTGTTAAGTCGGGAGGAGTTATGTGTAGGAAGGGTGATATGGGGGATTCCTGTGTGTGAGGAATAGTATAAAGGGAGATCCTATGTAAGGTATGGGGGTCCTGAGTGGGGCAGTAAATAGGGGACTGTATCTGACTTGAGGGAAGGTATGGGGAGATATTCTGTGTATTGGTGGGTTACATGTAGGAGGGGTGGTATGGGGGTCCTGAGGTGAGAGAAGGTATGGAAGGAGATCCTGTGTGTGGTATAGGGGGTCCTATGAATGGTATAGTGAGATACAGAGGAGCCATTTGAGTGGTATGGGGGTGTCCTGAGCTGAGGGAGATCCTATATGTGGTATGGAGGGGTTCTGAGGTGAGGGGGGGTCCTGTGTACAGAAAGGAGAAGTTTCTGGGGGGGGGGGGGGGGCTCTGTGTACGGTATGGAGGAGTTCTGAGGTAGGGGGGTTCCTGTGTGCGGTATAGAGGGGCTCTGAGGTGAGGGGGTCCTGTGTACGGTATGGAGGGGCTCTGAGGTGAGGGGGGATCTGTGTACGATATGGAGGGGCTCTGAGGTGAGGGGGTCTTGCGTGCGGTATGGAGGGGCTCTGAGGTGAGGGGGTCCTGCGTGCGGTATAGAGGGGCTCTGAGGTGAGGGAGTCCTGTGTACGGTATGGAGGGGTTCTGAGGTGAGGGGTCCTGTGTATGGTATGGAGGGGCTCTGAGGTGAGGGGGTCCTGCGTGCGGTATGGAGGGGCTCTGAGGTGAGGGGGTCCTGCGTGCAGTCTGGAGGGGCTCTGAGGTGAGGGGGTCCTGCGTGCGGTATGGAGGGGCTCTGAGGTGAGGGGGTCCTGCGTGCGGTATGGAAGGGCTCGGAGGTGAGGGGGGTCCTGCGTGCAGTATGGAGGGGTTCTGAGGGGCAGGTGCTTTGTGTATGGTATGGAGGGGTTCTAAGGTGAGTGGGGGGCTCTGTGTATGGTATGGAGGGGTTCTGAAGTGGGGGCGTCCTGTGTACGGTATGCAGGGGTTTTGAGGTGAGGGGGGCTTTGTGTACGGTATGGAGGGGTTCTGAGGTGAGGAGTCCTGTGTACGGTATGGAAGGGTTCTGAGGTGAGGAGTCCTGTGTACGGTATGGAGGGGTTCTGAGGTGAGGGGTCCTGTGAACGGTATGGAGGGGTTCTGAGGTGAGGGGTCCTGTGTACGGTATGGAGGGGTTCTGAGGTGAGGAGTCCTGTGTACGGTATGGAGGGGTTCTGAGGTGAGGGGTCCTGTGTACGGTATGGAGGGGTTCTGAGGTGAGGAGTCCTGTGTACGGTATGGAGGGGTTCTGAGGTGAGGAGTCCTGTGTACGGTATGGAGGGGTTCTGAGGTGAGGAGTCCTGTGTACAGTATGGAAGGGTTCTGAGGTGAGGAGTCCTGTGTACGGTATGGAGGGGTTCTGAGGTGAGGGGTCCTGTGTACGAAATGGAGGGGTTCTGAGGTGAGGGGTCCTGTGTACGGTATGGAGGGGTTCTGAGGTGAAGGGTCCTGTGTATGGTATGGAGGGGTTCTGAGGTGAGGGGTCCTGTGTACGGTATGGAGGGGTTCTGAGGTGAGGGGTCCTGTGTGTGGTATGGAGAAGTTTGAGGTGAGGGAGGCTTTGTGTACGGTATGGAGAGATTCTGAGGTGAGGGGGTCCTATGCATGGTACCGGGGGCTCTGTGTTCAGTATGGAGGGGTTCTGAGGTGAGGGGTCCAGTGTGCAGTATGGATTAGTTTCTGAGGTGAGGAGGGTCCTGTGTACGGTACTGGGGGCTCTGTGTTAAGTATGGAGAAGTTTCTGAGGTGAGGAGGGTCCTGTGTTCGGTACCGGGGGCTCTGAGTTCAGTATGGAGGGGGTCCTATGCACGGTACCGGGGGCTCTGTGTATGGTATGGAGGGGTTCTGAGGTGAGGGGTCCTGTGTATGGTATGGAGAAGTTTGAGTCGAGGGGGGCTTTGTGTACGGTATGGAGAGATTCTGAGGTGAGGGGGTCCCATGCAGGGTACCGGGAGCTCTGTGTTCAGTATGGAGGGGTTCTGAGGTGGGGGGCTTTGTGTACAGTATGGAGAAATTCTGAGGTGAGGGGGTCCTATGCACGGTACTGGGGGCTCTGTGTTCAGTATGGAGGGGTTCTGAGGCGAGAAGGCCCCTGTGTACGGTACCGGGGGCTCTGTGTTAAATATGGAGAGATTCTGAGGTGAGGAGGGTCCTGTGTTCGGTACCGGGGGCTCTGTGTTCAGTATGGAGGGGGTCCTATGCACAGTACCGGGGGCTCTGTGTTCAGTATGGAGGGGTTCTGAGGTGAGGGGGTCCTATGCACAGTACCGGGGGCTCTGTGTTCAGTATGGAGGGGTTCTGAGGTGAGGGGTCTAGTGTGCTGGATGGATTCGTTTCAGAGGTGCGGGAGGGTCCTATGCACGGTACCGTGGGCTCTGTGTTCTGTGAGGAGGGTCCTATCTACGGTACCGGCCCGGGGGCTCTGTGTTCAGTATGGAAAAGTTTCTGAGGTGAGGAGGATCCTGTGTACGGTACCGGGGGCTCAGTGTTCAGTATGGAAAAGTTTCTGAGGTGAGGAGGATCCTGTGTACGGTACCGGGGGCTCTGTGTAAGGTGAGGAGGGTCCTGTGTACGGTACCGGGAGCTCTGTGTAAGGTGAGGAGGGTCCTGTGTACGATATCGGGGGCTCTGTGTAAGGTGAGGAGGGTCCTGTGTACGGTACCGGGGGCTCTGTGTAAGGTAAGGAGGGTCCTGTGTACGGTACCGGGGCTCTGTGTAAGGTGAGGAGGGTCCTGTGTACGGTACCGGGGGCTCTGTGTTCAGTATGGAGGGGTGGTGAGGTGAGGGGGTCCTATGCACGGTACCGGGGGGGGCTCTGTGTTCAGTATGGAGAAGTTTCTGAGGTGAGGCAGGGTCCTGTGTACGGTACCGGAGACTCTGTGTTCGGTGAGAAGCGGCCTGTGTACGGTACCGGGGGCTCTGTGTTCAGTATGGAGAAGTTTCTGAGGTGAGGAGGGTCCTATGCACGATACGGGGGGCTCTGTGTTCAGTATGGAGAAGTTTCTGAGGTGAGGGAGGGTCCTGTGTACGGTACCGGGGGCTCTGTGTTCGGTGAGGTGGGTCCTGTGTACGGTACCGGGGGTTCAGTGTTCGGTGAGGTGGGTCCTGTGTATGGTACCGGGGGTTCAGTGTTCGGTGAGGTGGGTCCTGTGTATGGTACCGGGGGTTCAGTGTTCGGTGAGGTGGGTCCTGTGTATGGTACCGGGGGTTCAGTGTTCGGTGAGGTGGGTCCTGTGTATGGTACCGGGGGTTCAGTGTTCGGTGAGGTGGGTCCTGTGTATGGTACCGGGGGTTCAGTGTTCGGTGAGGTGGGTCCTGTGTATGGTACCGGGGGCTCAGTGTTCGGTGAGGTGGGTCCTGTGTATGGTACCGGGGGTTCAGTGTTCGGTGAGGTGGGTCCTGTGTATGGCACTGGAGGCTCTGTGTTCAGTATGGAGAAGTTTCTGAGGTGAGGGGGCCATATGTACGGTACCGGGGGGGGGGGTTCTGTGTTCAGTATGGAGAAGTTTCTGAGGTGAGGGAGGGTCCTGTGTACGGTACCGGGGACTCTGTGTTCGGTGAGAAGAGGCCTGTGTACGGTACCGGGGGCTCTGTGTTCAGTATGGAGAAGTTTCTGAGGTGAGGTGGGTCCTGTGCACGGTACCGGGGGCTCTGTGTTCGGTAAGGAGGGTCCTGTGTACAGTACCGGGGGCTCAGTGTTCAGTATGGAGAAGTTTCTGAGGTGAGGGGGTCCTGTGTACGGTACCGGGGGCTCTGTGTTCAGTATGGAGAAGTTTCTGAGGTGAGGTGGGTCCTGTGCACGGTACCGGGGGCTCTGTGTTCGGTAAGGAGGGTCCTGTGTACAGTACCGGGGGCTCAGTGTTCAGTATGGAGAAGTTTCTGAGGTGAGGGGGTCCTGTGTACGGTACCGGGGGCTCTGTGTTCAGTATGGAGAAGTTTCTGAGGTGAGGTGGGTCCTGTGCACGGTACCGGGGGCTCTGTGTTCGGTAAGGAGGGTCCTGTGTACAGTACCGGGGGCTCAGTGTTCAGTATGGAGAAGTTTCTGAGGTGAGGGGGTCCTGTGCACGGTACCGGGGGCTCTGTGTTCAGTATGGAGAAGTTTCTGAGGTGAGGAGGGTCCTGTGTACGGTACCGGGGGCTCTGTGTTCAGTATGGAGACGTTTCTGAGGTGAGGGGGTCCTGTGTACGGTACGAAGGTCTCTGTTTTCGTTAAGGAGGGGCCTGTGTACGGTACCGGCCGGGTTCTCTATGTTAAGTATGGAAGGGTTCTGATGTGAGGACTCGGAGTTTCTGAGGTGAGTAAAGTGGGGGAAGGGGCGGGGTCTGTCCGGAGGGGCGGGGCCCGGGGGAAGGCGGGCCGTGCGCAGGCGGCGGGAGGAGGGCCGCGGGGAAGATGGCGGCGCTGTGACTGACATTCTGGGCCAGGCCCGGCTAGAGAGGGCGGGGACACCGGGCAGTGAGCGGAGAGCGGCGGCCGGGATTCTCAGGCGAGGCCGGGGCTGCTCCTCTGGTTGCCGCCAGCGCCGTCCAGGCCGCGGTAGCGTCGGGCGAGGCCGGGGGGGGTTTCGGGGGCCCTGAGCGGCCTGCTGTGCAGACTTTCCCCCCCGGAGTGCGGAGACTGCGGCCGGCCCGCGGCCTTCAGGAGAGCCCGGGGATCGGGCCTGTACGGGGCGCCCAGGATGACGGACACCCGGCGGCGGGTGAAGGTCTACACCCTGAACGAGGACCGGCAGTGGGATGACCGGGGCACCGGACACGTCTCCTCCGGATATGTGGACCGCCTGAAGGGCATGTCTCTGCTGGTGAGGGCCGAGAGCGACGGTGAGTGACCGGAGGAGGGGGAGGAGCAATACCGGCACCACACCGAGGGGGGCGCTACAGGGAGACTGAGGATCACCGGGGAGAGTAGGGATCAAACTGAGAATAGGGATCACCTGTAAAGGGAGGGTGTGGAGGGGTCATGTGTGTGTTAGGTAGGGATCAAATCATCAGTAGGGATCACCCAGAGAGTAGAGAGGGATCACCACCCGGAGGGGGTAGGGATCACCCAGGAAGAGAGAAGGGATTACCCTGAGAAAGAGCAGAGAGGCGTCAAACTGAGAGTAGGGATCACCCATAAAGGGAAGGTATAGAGGGGTCAAGTGTGTTAGGTAGGGATCAAATCAAGAGAGAGTAGAGAGGGATCACACAGAGAGTAGGGATCAGAGAGCAGGGATCAGATGGAGTGAGTAGAGAGGGATCACACAGAAAGAGAGTAGGGATCAAACAGTGAGTGAGTAGAGAGGGATCACACAGAGAGTAGGGATCAAACAGTCAGTAGAGAGGGATCACACAGAGAGTAGGGATCCAATGGAGATCCAGTGAGTAGAGAGGGATCACACAGAAAAAAAGTAGGGATCAAACAGTGAGTAGAGAGGGATCAGAGAGCGAATGAGTAGAGAAGGATCACATAGAAAGAGAGTAGGGATTAAACAGAGTGAATGAGTAGCGAGGGTTCAAACAGAGCGAGGGATCACACAGAGAGTAGGGATAAAACATCTAGTGAGTAGAGAGAGATCACACAGAAAGAGAGGAGGGATCACAGAGTAGGGATCAAACAGAGCAAATGAGTAGAGAGGGATCACACAGAAAGAGAGGAGGGATCACAGAGTAGGGATCAAACAGAGCAAATGAGTAGAGAGGGATCACACAGAAAAAGAGTAGGGATCAAACAGGGTGAGGGAGTAGCGAGGGTTCATACAGAGAGTAGGGATCAAACAGGGTGAGGGAGTAGCGAGGGTTCATACAGAGAGTAGGGATCAAACAGAGACCGAGTGAGTAGAGGGGGATCACACAGAGAGTAGGGATCAAACGGAGAGCACGGATTCAACGGAGATCAAGTGAGTAGAGTAGGATCACACAGAAAAAGAGTAGGGATCAAACAGAGTGAGGGAGTAGCGAGGGTTCATACAAAGAGAGTAGGGATCAGAGACCGAGTGAGTAGAGAGAGATCAAACAGAGAGTAGGGATCAAACGGAGACCGAGTGAGTAGAGTAGGGATCACCCAGAAAGAGAGGAGGGATTACCCCAAGAGAGAACGAAGGGGGATCAGACTACGGTTACGGATCACCCATAAGCGGAAGGTATGGAGGGATCGAACCAAGAGAGAGAGTTGGGATTATCCTGAGAGAGTGATCACCCAGAAAGAGAGTAGGGATCAAAGAGCGAGAGAGTATGGAGGGATCACCCAGAAAAAGAGCAGAGAGGGATCAAATAACGAGTAGGGATCACCCATGTAGGTGCGGTATGGAGGGGTCGTGTGTGTGAGGTGTAGGGATCACCCTAAGGAAGAGAGCAGAAAGGAGTTGCCCCGGAGACAGTAGGGATTAACCTGAGAGAGAGAGCAGGGTGGGATCACCCTAAGAAAGTAGGGATCAACCCCAAGGGAGAGAGAGCAAAGAGGTATCACCCAGAAAGAGAGCAGGGATCAAACCTGTTAGTTGGGATCACTCTGAGAGAGCGGAGGGATTACCCCAGGAGAGAGCAGAGTAGGGATCATCCTGAGATGGAGAGTAGAGAGAGGGCAGGCGGGGATCACCCCTCAGGTGAGTGATGTGGGATGATTAGTGATAAGAATGATACAATCTTTCTATTCCTCCAGCTGTCAGAGTTTCCTGTAGTTGGTATTCTTGTGTAGTTCTGTCACTGGCGGACTGTCCTGATTGGTCACACATGAAGTCTATGTATGATGATGATGCACCAATGAGTGTCACATATGAAATGTTATTATGTATAGTTGTGTACAGTGTTGCTCTGAGGATATAAATCTTGTATACATCTCATCACCCCGGTCTGTATATCTCTCCTTATAGGCACAGAGCAGTGCCGGGGGCCGCATTAGTAAGCCTTGGACTAGACAGGTGCCTCTGACCTCCTCCTGACCTGCTTCAAGCAGATTTTGTATTTCCATAAACTTGTACAGGAATGCAAAACCCATTTAAAGTATAACGAAAGGCAAACGTTTTTTTTTTAGTTTTGGATAGAGTAGAGATGGATTAGAACACCTATTAGGCTCTTGTTGCTGTCTGTGTCGTTCCCCCCCCCCCCCCCCCGTTGGGGAGATTCTTCCTCTCTATTTGTCCTTTTTTACCTTGGAAGAAAAAGAAAACTCTACTTTTGTGTTGTCCCCAGAAAAGTAATAAAGGGGAAATCTTCCAATAAGGACACTGGTTTCTGGTGATCTGGGGGGGGGGGGGGGTCCCCATGGTATTCCCTTATCTTGCAGGTATTTTATCTCACTTCCTGTTTTTTGCTATGGGACAGGAAGTGAAGGTAAATCTCCCCAATGGGACGCAGATGGGGAAAAAAAAAAAATAATAATCTGACGGGTTATTCCCTTCCCTTACTCCATCCAAAAAGGAAAAAAAAAATAAGGTTTGGCTATAGTTCTACTTTAAAGTGAAGGAAAGCCGTCCACACAGATCCCGAGGTACGCCCTGCATGCATGCGGCTGAATTCACAAACCTAACAGGCCAGAATAAGGCTCTTCACTAAAGTAAATTAAAGCCTAAATCCACGTTTTATATTCCCTTTTTTAAATAGTTAATTTGGGCCAGCTTGGCCCGGAACAAACTAGTTAAAGTGACTTCAAACATGGCGTTGGGTATTAAAGCAGACATTCACTCGCAAAGGAACTTTGTATCTCTGCACATCACTTATCTTAGGAAGCATCAGCTTTCGTACTGCGCACAACTGGCCCACATCCTCAGTAGGGGAAGACGGCTGCAAGGACCCCGAAGAGGCATCCGGCTCCCAGTGCGGAGAGGTAGAAAGATGGCGGCGTAGGACTTGGCGGATTACTGGAGAACAACGCTGGATTCGCTAAACATGGAATTATATTAAAGTTGATCTCCAGTATTAGTTTGTTTTAAATAGTTCCTTCGCTCCTATCTGCCCTCAATCAATTATTTCCCTCACATGTGGCTGCTTGGGTGTCCTATATAAACTGTATATAGCTGAGGCTACATCCAGTATACAGCACTGTGTTCCGGGTGCAAGAGGAGACCCAGGCGTGAGACAGGAAGAACAAAATAGCGTTGGTCTGATCGACACTCAGTGATTTCATAGGCAGCTTTGCATTCTATCGATCATTTCAATGCTTACCCTGGCTCAGTCAGAGATTGTGACATCATCAGCCCCCCCCCCCCCCCCCCCTCCTCTGACAGTCAGAAAAGATTTTGTTCCCGATGTGAGACGGGAAGGTCTCCTCTCGCACCCTGGGAACACAGTGCTGTATACTGGATGTAGCTTCAGCTATATACAGGTTATACAGGACCCCCAGCTGCTGCACGTTAGTGAGGGGGAAATATTTGGCTTCGGCCAGCTTGGCCTGAACAAACTAACCACATGCCGACCAGACGCCGCAATTGTACTGCGGCAGAATGGAACGGCTGGGTGAAACGCCGTTACGTAACCTCACTTCGCCCTGTGGCCACTAGGAGGGGCCCCCCCCCCCCCCTGAGCCGATGTGAGTGCCCGGTGGTCTTGATCACCGCCAGGCACCCGCGATCGCCGCTGAGACACGGAGAACCCGGAACTGTTTCCGGTTCTCTAAAGGGGAGAAATGACAGATCGTCAGATCATCTGTTTTATACAGAGTATGAACAGTGATCAGTCCCCATCCCCCTTCAGTTAGAACACACACTAGGACACACTTAACCTCTTCACTGCCCTCTGGTGTTAACCCCTTCACTGCCAGTGACATTTTTACAGTAATCAATGCATTTTTAATCGCACTGATCACTGTATTAATGCCAATGGTCCCAAAAATGTGTCAAAATTGTCCGACGTGTCCACCATAATGTCGCAGTCACGATAAAAATCGCAGATCACCGCCATTACTAGTAAAAAAAAAAAAAAAAAATGAATAATTAAAAATGCTATAAATCCCCTATTTTGTAGACGCTACAACTTTTGCGCAAACCAATCAATATACGCGATTGCGATTTTTTTTTTTTTTTTTTTTTTTTTTTACCAAACATATGTAGAAGAATATGTATCGGCCTAAACTGAGGTAAAAAATTGTTTTTTATATATATTTTTGGGGGATATTTATTATAGCAAAAAGTAAAATATTGCGCTTTTTTTTTTTTTTTTATAGCACAAAAAATAAAAACCGCAGAGGTGATCAAATACCACTAAAAGAAAGCTCTATTTGTGGGGAAAAAAAGGACGTCAAAGTTTGGGTGCAATGTCGCACGACCCCGCAATTTTCAGTTAAAGCGACGCAGTCGCG
>JBBDGP010005026.1:0-12500 GCA_037952835.1 Lithobates septentrionalis | reverse complement strand
ATGAAGCCCACACACGATCGGATTGTCCGTTGGACCAGTCCGATAGAAAAGTCCGCTCGTGTGTACGCTGCAAAAGACTTGCTATTTATGCCGGTTTGCCCAAGAAATGATCCGCCGGTGCTGCTGGCTGGTTCCAGAGTTGATCAAAGAGTAGATCCTCTTTGGGGACCGGAGCGACTTCCGGTCCGGACTGGAAGTGAATAACTTTTTTTAAGATGTTTTTTTTAAAGTAACATTTAAAAAAAATTTTTATTTTTTTATTTTTTTGATCCTTTGCTTTTAAAGGTAAAGAAGAGATTTGGGGTCTTTTTGACCAAAGATCTCTCCATAAAGAGGACCTGTCGTCCTTTATTTCTTTTACAAGGTATGTTTACATTTCTTGTAATAGTAATAAAAGTGATTTAAAAAAATAAAGGGACAGTGTAAAAAGTAAATGAAAAAGTAAAATAAATAAGAAAAAAAAAAAAAATCTAAAGTGCCCCCGTCCCTCTGTGCTCACGCACAGAAGCGAACGCATTCGTAAGTCACACACGCGTATGTAAACTGTGTTTGCACCACACCACACATGCTGCTGTCTCAGCCAATGAGGAGGGAAAGTACCTGGAGAGTACCTGTTTTCCAGTGATAGCCATTCGTATATTTGCGACTCAAAGTCGCAGCAATTTCAAAGTAGTTCACGCACTACTTTGGTCCAACTTTTATGTGACTTGAGAGCCATAAACTTAAATTGTGCAATAATGTACTTAAGCACTGATAGGTGTGGAATAAATCAATAATAGAAAATAATAGAAAAAACCCAAATAATCAAGCCGCAACCATTCTGAAAGTGATCTGACACTTCTGTAGCAAATAATAATAATATATATAATAGTGCGCTAAAAATTAATTTTCTAATAACTGAATAAGCTCCTGAATAGTAAAAAAGTGAGTGATGAATATAGATGCTGATTGATAAATATTATTATATAAACAGCAATAAGCATATCAAATATAGGCTCTTAATTGATTAGCTGTGATAGATCATGGTGAATTCGCCTGCACAAAAATGCATATAGCCAGAGTCAATGTAATACCCAAAGTGTGTGTGTGTGTGTATAAAAAAACCGGACCTATTCCTGGATGTAATGAAAACACTCTCAGCGGGTTACACAGCCTAGGTTAACACACTGCTGCTACTCCGGCTCCACCACTTCAATCCTCCGCTTCAAGATGTTTCATTCATAGAATAAAGGAAATATATCATTGCGCAATGATCAGCATAAAGCACCATAGAGAACACAAATGGATCCACTCACATGTGATAGTATGGTATACAGCACTATAGAACAATCGGAGCGATCTCCTCTCCTGCTGACACCTCCACTGTGCTTATTACGGGCACATCAGTTGTCGTCACTGGCTCCTCTCGACGCGTTGCGTCACATGACTTTGTCAACCTTTGTTGCATCAAAGTTGGAGTCGTACAAGTGTGAATGGAGCCTTAAATGTTGACTAACAAATTGAAGCTGAACTCCAGCTAACACCTTTTTTTAATCGGTTTCTGTAACAGTGTTTTGTTTTTTAACCACTTGCCGAGACGCCTAACTGTAAATGTACGACATTTGGTGTTAAATACCGGGGTTATTGTAGCAGCTAGCTGCTATAACCCCGGAATTTTTTATTATTTTTTTTTTCGTTAGGCGGTCAGCTTTAAGATAAAAGTGATCCCAAGCTGAGGATTCGCCACGGGTTTCTGAGCTTACCAGAGTTGTCAGTAAGCCCGGAACCGATCCAGTGCGGCTGATCGCTAGGCAGGAAGCTAAGTGAGGGCTGATCCGACACATCCCCCCCCCCCCCCACTCGGCTCTATGATCTTGGAGGACCGGAGTGACCTCCGACGTCACTTCCGGTCCTCAGGCAGATGGGATTTTTTTTTTCTCTTAACGTCAAAATTACTTCTTCCTTCTTCTTCCTTCTTCTTCCTTCTTCTTCCTTCTTCTTTCTTCTTCTTTCTTCTTCTTCCTCCTTCTTTCTTCTTCTTCCTCCTTCTTCTTTATTCTTTCTTCTTCTTCTTTTTTTTTTTTTTTTTTTTTTTTTTGCCTTTTAAAGGTAATTGAGAGATTTGGGGTCTTTTTCACCCCATATCTCTTGATTAAAGGGGTCCTGTCATGCTTGTTTCTATTACAAGAGATGTTTACATTCCTTGTAATCAAAAAAATAAGTGATCAAAAAAATAAAGGGACAGTGTAAAAATAAAAAGTTGGTGATTGTAAAGTCCTTTTGTTATTAAAAAAAAAACAAACATGTTCTACTTGCCTACCCTGTGCAGTAGATTTGCACAGAGCAGCCCCGATCCTCCTCTTCTCTTCTCCCTCTTTGCTGCTCCTGGCCCCTCCCTCCTGCCGAGTGCCTCCACAGCAAGCAGCTTGCTATGGGGGCACCCGAGCCGAGCTGCAGCACCACCGTGTATCCTTTCAGACATGGAGCTGTGGTTCGGCCCCGCCCCCCTCTCTTTCCTGATTGGCTGACTGACTGACAGCAGTAGGAGCCAATCAGGAGGGAGAGCTGTGTTTCAGCCAATCAGGAGGGAGAGTCCCGGACAGCTGAGGGACTTGTGGACATCGCTGGATAGAGATGGGGCTCAGGTAAATATGAGGGGGGGGCTGCTGCACACAGGGTTTTTATCTTAATACATAGAATGCACCTACCCCCCTTACAATCACTTTAAATAAATAAGAAAGAAAGTTTAAAGCGCCCCCATCCCTCCGAACTCGCACACAGAAGCGAACAAATATGAAAGTTGCGCCTGCATATGTAAATGGTGTTTAAATAACACATGTGGGATATCGCTGCGATCGTTGGAGCGAGAGCAATAATTCTAGAAAAAGACCTCCTCTGTAACTCTAAACTGGTAACCTGCAAAGGTGTTTAAAGTGTTGCCTATGGAGATTTTTAAGTACTGTAGTTTGTCGCCATTCCTCGAATGTACACAATTTTAAAGTGTGACATGTTAGGTATTTATGTACTTGGCATAACATCATCTTTCAAAAAAACAAAAGTAAGCGTCACCTATGGAGATTTTTAAGTACCGTAGTTTGTCACCTTTTCAGGAGCGTGCTCAATTTTAAATTGTGCCATGTTGGGCTAACTTTACTGGTTTGTTTTTTTTTTGTTTTTTGTTAAAGTGTATTTTTTTCCAAAAAAATTGCATTTGAAAGACCGCTGCGCAGATACAGTGTGACATAAAATATTGCGACCGTCATTTTATTCTCTGGAATCTCCGCTAAAAAAAAAAAAGCATGTTTGGGGGCTCTAAGTCATTTTCTAGCAAAAAATACAGATTTTTTAATGGTCGATAACAAATGTCAGAAAAAGGCCTGGTTTAAACTGGTTAACTTTTTGGATGAAGATTTTTCATAAAAGTTGATCATTTTAAGCCCCCCTGTCAGTGGTAAATGGTTTGTCTCGTCCCTCTGTCACTTTTTGCTGGGTCTATTAAAGGGGAACTAAAGGTGATTCATGAAAAACTGAGAATGTAAGGACTCATTCTTGCTGGTAGTTAGAACCTTTAATATTTGCAAACGAAATGAAGGTTTCCTGTTTAGAATAAGCTGTCAGGTTAGTAAAACAGCGATATCAGAAGTTCAGAACCGATTCAATCATACAGTTTGTAGTGTACATAGATTTGCAAAACAATGAGATAAAGGAATATTCCTGAACTTTGTTTGATCTCATGGTTACTGTGAAATTGTGTGAATTCATCAATGCAGTGCATGTTATCTCAGCTTGCCGAGCTTGGATTCATTGAATGAGTTTCCTAAAAATGTAAATATTGCAGAATATACAGCCTCATGCTACATAACTAAGCTCTATTTCATGCTGAGATTTTTACTCCAAAAGCATTTTATTAAAATAAATTTGATAAAAGTCAAAAATCTGATTTAAATTAAAAAAAAAATAAAAATCATTGATTTATATCCACCCCGTTTGTAACTCCCAACCGGTAACCTGTAAAAAAGATTTAAAGCATCACCTATGGAGATTTTTAATTCCCTTCATTTGTCACCTTTTCACAAGCGTGCGTAATTTTAAAGTGTGACTTGTTGGGCTAACTTTACTGTTTTTTTGTTTTTTTATTATTATTTATTGAGGTGTATTTCTTCAAAAATAAAATGCGTTTGAAAGACTACTGCGAGGATACAGTGTGATATAAAATATTGCGACCGCCGTTTTTATTCTCTAGGATCTCCGCTAAAAAATTAAGTATGTTTGGGGGTTCTAAGTAATTTTCTACCAAAAAATACTGTTTTTTTTTTTTTTTTTTTTTTTTGTTTTTTTTTCGTTTTGTAAACAACAAATGTCAGAAAAAGGCCTGGTCTTAAACTGGTTAACTTTTTGGACAAGGAGTTATCATAAAAGTTGATCGTTGTAAGCACACCTGTCAGTGGTAAATGACTTGTCTCATCCCTCTGTCACTTTTTTGCTTGGTCTGTTAAAGGGGAACTAAAGGTAATTCGTGAAAAATGATGAGCACTTTACCTGCCTGCTGACAGTCTTCTACTGAATGCATTCCTGGCACACTCCAGCTGTGCTAGAATGGCAGACTACACCATGTGCATGCGTGGAATGATGTCATTCCAGCACCAGCCAATCAAGAGGCCAAAAACCCAGCATGCGGAAAGCAGCTGGTGAGGGATTAAGGCTGCGTTCACACCTGAGCGTTTCAAAGTCGGGCGTTATGCTGCAATTTCGCTGCACTTTTACTGCGATTTTTTTTTTTTTTTTTTTTTTTTTTTTTTTTTTTTTTTTTCAGGTCACCAATGTAAAAGGCAGAAAAACGCCTGTAATCTGCCCCAAAGAAGCTCATGTTCTTTTTTTGAGCTTAGGGCGTTTTTTTTTCAGGCGTTTTGCTTCAGGTGACAAAACTCTCAGATGTGAACAAGTGCTATTGAAATGAATGGGATTGTGCTTGTTGGGCATTTTTCAGGCTTTTTTTTTTTTTTCATGGTGTTTTATGAGCTTAAAACGCTCAGGTGTGAATGCAGCCGTAACTGCCGCAACCCTGGAATGAGGACGTATTTCTTTCAGTTTAGTTCTGCTTTAAGAACCGGTTCACACCGTGTTTTTTTTTTTTTTTTTTTTTAAACATTTTTATTATTGTATTTTATTTATTTTCTTTTTTTTTATTATTTATTTTTTCCTTTTTTCCTTTTTTTTTTTTTTTTACTTTTCCTTTTTTTTTCTTTTCCTTTTCCTTTTTTTTTTCTTTTCCTTTTCCTTTTTTTTTCTTTTCCTTTTCCTTTTTTTTTCTTTTCCTTTTCCTTTTTTTTTCTTTTCCTTTTCCTTTTTTTTTCTTTTCCTTTTCCTTTTTTTTTCTTTTCCTTTTCCTTTTTTTTTCTTTTCCTTTTTTTTCCTGCACTGAAACTGACTGCACTGGTGTGAACTATGCAATTGGAACCCATATAATCTACTGTCCATGTGTTTTTGATGCAAAAAAAATTAAAAAAAAATTCACTGGACTGTATCTAGTGTGAACTGGCCTAAAAGGAATTTGATTGTAAGGCTCCATTGACACCTGGGCATTTTAGAATCGCTGCAATTCTGCCCGTGATCTCAAAATCTTCTACAATCGCTAAATGCAGGCTCGGGTGCCTTTACTTTCAATAACGCCTAAAATGTGGTGCATTTTTGCTGCGGTATATCGCGTTTAAACTTGTTGCCCAAAAAAAAAAAAAAGAGCAGGACCTTTGTTTGGGCGATAAGCTTCACGCAATGCCATTTGCTGCAAAACTGCACTGCGTTTTAGGTGCCCATGAAAACAATGGCACCTCAAACCTGTGTTTTCCGATTTGTGGTATGTTTTGAGACCGCGGGCAGAATCGCAGCGATTCTGCCACAATCCCAAAAAATAATAGGTGTTAAGTGCCGATTCACAAAGGGGCAACACGACATCAGCGTGACTTTGCAAGGCGACTTCAACGCAATTTGAGCGCGACTTTAAAGTGGAGTTCCACCCACTTTTACAACTCTTCAGCATCCTTCACTAAACTGTGCACTGTAAACGAATTGTATATACTTTTTATTTTTTTTTCTCAGCCCCTACTGTATATCTGCTGTATTCATTTTTCACTTCCTCCTCCCTGGCCCATCTCATCATTTCCTGTTTGCAATGCTTTCTGGGAAGGGGCGGCAACTTCCTCTGACACTGCCGTTGCTATAGAAACCTGACCTGAAACCTAGAACACTGCTTGTGCTGCACTGAGCATGTGCGAGATCTGCAAGGATGAGATCCAGGAAGGAATACAGTCTGGCTTCAGATGCCCACACTTAAGATGGCCACGGCCTGCTGTAAGTTTGTAAAACAACAAACTACTGCTATAAACTAACAAAACAGACCTTCGTTTACAGACTAACTTTACCAGAATACATTAAGCTTGTGTATTATAGGGGTATTTTTTATTTAAAAAGTATAATTTCGGCTGGAACACCACTTTAAGGCAACTTACAGCGCGACTTCAAATCGCCTCCAGGACAGGTGACTTTGGCTGTGGCCAATCGCAGAATAATCAGCTCTCTGGGAGGGAGGGGTTTGCCTGGGTAAACTAATTTCTTTTCTTGTAAAGTCGCTTCAATTTTAATGGAGATCCGACTTGGAGGCGACTTCCATTGAATTCTATGGGTACAGGTCGCCTAGAAGTCGGATTGAAGTAGTACAGGAACCTTTTTTGAAGTCGGAGCGACTTCAGTAGTGTGCATTAAGACGGCTCTCATTGACTATAATGGATTTCCCAAAGTCAATCGACTTGAGGGCTGACAAGTCGGATCCCAAGTCGTTGTAGTGTGAACCGACCCTTATAGAGCCTAAGATCTCCAGGTGAAAATAAAAGAAAAAATGCTAGAAAAACTAAAAAAAAAACAAAAAAAAAAAAATCCAGCTGTGATATCTAAGAATTGCTAAGCTGCAATTTAATTCATTTTTGCTTTTTGGGTTTAGATCCGGTTTAAATGAACAATTATCTACACTGATAATCAGGGCAGTCCCCACGCTTGCTTATCAGTGCCGCCCATCGGTGCCACCTATTGGAGAAAAATTTACGGTTTGCTCAATTTTATAACAGAATATAAAAATGTTTTTACTTCAACAATTTAAGTCCTTTTTTTTTCATTTATTTAGCAAAAAATAAACTCAGTGGTGATTAATGACCACCAAAAGAAAGCACTATTTGTGTGAAGAAAATATAAATTTCATACGGGGTACAGTGTTACATGACCGAGCAATTATCATTCAAAGTGTGACAGCGCTGAAAGCAGAAAATTTGGCCTGGGCAGGAAGGGGGTGAAAGTGCCTGGTAGGCAAATGGTTAAATAAAAAAAACATAACTGCGGGCTTCTTCAGTCTCTGCTTGCCAACCGATGAGATAGGGCTGGGCGATTTTCTCAAAAAAAAAAAAAAAAAAATTGCGATATATAAATATATATATATTTTTTGACACCACGCCGGTCCTGAGGAGCTGCGGGCAGGAGTTTTTAGGTGAGGCTTCGGCCTAGTCTGTGACGTCCGGCCTCGCGGACTAGGCCGAAGCCGCAGCCTCGCCTAAAAACTCCTGCCCGCAGCTCCTCAGGACCGGCGCGGTGAAAAAAAAATCGATTTGCTTAAATTTTGAATCTATTTGACCTCTCAACTCGATTCAAGATTTAAATCTAATTTTTTTCCCCCAGCCCTACGATGAGATGTGTGCTTTATTTAGTGCATGCATCTTAGGAGATCTTTTGTAGTTTGTTATTGGGGTTGGTCGATTGGTTATTTAGAGTAGAACTAAAGACAAATTTTTTTTTTTTTGTATAGTGTGGAGAGGGATTAGAACCCCTGTCAGTTTTTATTGCTCTCTGTGCCCCCGCGTAGGAAATCCCCCCCCCCCCCCCCCCCCCCCTATTTGTCCTGTTTACCATTATCATTGAAAGTAAAAGAAAATCCCAGATTTTGGGTTGTCTCCAAAAAATATAATAAATGGGAAATCTCCCCAATAGGACACAGATGACAAAAAATAAACTGACGGTTTATATACCCCTCCCTTACTCCATCCAAAATGGGGGGAGTGTGAGATTGGCACATTCTCGGTACAAGATCTGGTGCGGTTTGTTGTGGAATAGCAAATCATGCCATGTCCTATACGGCACACACGTGAGATCACCCTGGCAGGCACTGGTAACGTAGCCTTCCCAGGGGGCAGCTGTGAGACCCTAGCTTACTGCTCCAGTGCCCATTGAAAACTGGGAGTTGCGCTTTCTTTTGGTGGTATTTGATCACCTCTGCGGTTTTTATTTCTTGCGCTATAAACAAAACAAGAGTGACAAGTTTGAAAAAAAACACAATATTTTTTACTTTTTGCTATAATAAATATCCAAATTTTATTTATTTATTTTTTTAAACAAATTATTTCTTCAGTTTAGGCCGATACGTATTCTTCTACATATTTTTGGTAAAAAATATCGCAATAAGCGTATATTTATTGGTTTGCGCAAAAGTTATAGCGTCTATTTATAGCATTTTTATTATTTTTTAATTTTTTTTCCTAGTAATGGCGGTGATCTGCGATTTTTTTTTTTTTTTTTTTATCGTGACTGCGATATTGCGGCGGACACATCGGACAATTTTGACACATTTTTTTGGGACCATTCACATTTATACAGCGATCCGTGCTATAAAAATGCGTTGATTTACTGTATAAATGTGACTGGCAATGAAGGGGTTAACCAGGAGGGGGCACTGTAGGTGTTAATTATGTTCCTAGGGAGTGATTCTAACTGTGGGGGGAGGGGACTCGCAAGGAGAGGAGACCGATCAGTGTTCCTCTGTACAAGGAACACACCATCGGTCTCCTCCCATCTGACAGGACGTGGATCTGTGTGTTTTGCATTCACAGATCCACGGTCCTGCTCGGTTACCGGACGCGCACCGGGACCCGAGTGACACGGCGGGCGCGCGCCCCCTGGGGGGGGGGGGCTGGAAGGCCGTGCCGTCATATGACGGTGTGCGGGCAGCAAGTGGTTAATGTAAGAAAAAATTGCAAAGATGTTATACTTGCCTGCTCTGTGTAATGGTTTTGCACAGGGCAGCCCCGGTCCTCTTCTTCTCAGGCCCCCTGCTAGTGCTCTTGGCCCCTCCCTCCTGCTGTTTGCTGTGGGGGCACTCAAGCAGGCGTGCTCCTGAGTCGCGGCTTTGTGTGCCCATTTTCACACAGAGCCATGGCTCGGCTCTGTCTCCTGTTTGGCTCATTGGCTGTGATGGACAGCAGCGGGAGCCAATGCTGGCAAAAGCCAATCAGGAGCACGAGCCTCCGGAGAGCCGAGGACGTCGCTGGATCAGGCTCAGGTAAGTATTGGAGGGGGAGCACTGGATGGCTGCTCCAAATTTTAGAAGCTTCTTTACCATCTCACACACACACACACACACACACATATTTATATTTTATTTATTTTTTTGTTTTTTTAATAACCACTTAGCAACCGCCTGCCTGCCCACACTGTACTGCAGATGAGGTGGCTGCTGCAGACAACGCGTTGCCCGTCGCTGCTTACTTATGGGTTTAAGGCACACGCGCCCCCGTCTGGCTTCCCACTGTGATTGTACACAGCAAGTCCCGACCAATGATTCATGGCCATGACCTGCTGATTAGCTGTGTGCATTAACATCCCAGAGTTCTGTCTTAGTAAACATTACAGAGCTCTGTGCAGAGGGAACAATCTGTCAGTTTCTCATCCCTGCAAAGCTTTTACTAACTGAGAGATCAGTTAGTAAAAAGCAACACACGTTACACATAGTTAATGGATAAGTTCACCTTTTGTAACATGTTAGACTCCTATTTAGGGTGTAACATGTAATGTGTTACAGATGCATGGGCCCCCGATTCCCCATTCTGATAGCGAGCGGGTATTCCCCCCCCGCTAACTGTCACATCTGCATCAAACATGGCCGCGCGGGGCTCCGCCCACCCAGCCGTGTCATCCATTCAATCTATTTACAGTGTTTTTTTTTTTTTTTTTATGGGAAAACTACAAGGTCCGGCATCCTTTGCAGTTGTCGGCTTGTTTTTTTTTTTTTTTAAATACCACAAGCCGACAACTGCAAAGGATGCCGGACCTTGTAGTCTCTAGAGAGGAATACATGGAGACAGGCTCCTTTTTTACACATAATGTGGATGTAACCCTCCATCAGACCTTTTTAGGATTGCAGTGGTAGCTAAACCCAATAGGCTGTGCTAATAAGGTGCTTCTGCCATAGTGATCCAGATTGGAGATCGTATCTAGCTTGCTATACAGAGCCCGGGGGTGGCTCCACAGCGTGATTTGACACAGCTAATTACTGTGTCACACGCTCTATGGTGAGCGCAATCACTTTGGGGGGGTCACTGAGGCACACCACGTCATGTTTTGTGATACTTGGACTCAGCACGCTGGATAATTTGGACATTTAATGTGTTCTTTGGACACAATTATACACAGAATCTTTTTTGGATATTTTGAACACTGTTATATGGATTTTTTTTTTTTGGGTGATATTTCACCATTAGAGAGTGCATTGATTTATTTAAGATTCACTTGTCACTCACTTGTCAATTAATTTAGATTATAATTGAAGAATTGCATGTTGCACTTTGTGTGAGGTATTGCGTTTTTAATCAACTTTTCATTAACCTATCCATTCATTATATGCACAGTATTTATAATTATGTGTTTTTTATCCACTTTTCATTAATTTATCCATTCATTATATGCACAGTATTTTATTATTATGTGTTGAAATATCTATATGCACATTGTGTGCAAATATATATATATATATATATATATATATATATATATAATATATATTTTTGGTATCACCACATTGAATAGTTTATATGATATACACTTAAGCGCAGCGCAATTTTTTTAAGTATAACATGTTTGTTCTTTTTATAAAAAAAAAGAAAAATACAAACCTTTACAACCACTTTAAAGTAGCGCAGTGCTGAATAGCCAAAAATAGCCTGGTCATGAAGGGGGTAAAATCTTCCGGCGCTGAAGTGGTTAAAATGCATTGAGTTTCTGAGGTCAAGATGGTGTAGCAAAGGAGAAGGGCGTGCAACTTGGAGTGGTGCCACTTCAAAACCACTCACCGAGGTGTGTCTTGTCTCCAGCTCTACTTGTTAAGAAATATGGTGTTTGTCATTGGTTTGCCCAATGCTGGAATTCCCCTTATTTACATTTTTAGACGATTTGATGTGTGGAATTATTTGGCTGAAAAAAACAGTTAAAGGACAAATTCACAATTCTGACATTTCATACAAAAAAAAAAAAATGACTAGAAAATTACTTGGAACCCCCTCCCAATATTATATATATTATATTATATATATATATATTTTTTTTAGCAGTTGCCCTAGAGAATAAAATGATGGCTGTTGACATTTTTTTCATATCCCACAATATTTGCCCAGTGCTTTTTTCAAATGCAAATTTTTGGGAAAAAATACAGTTGAATGAATTTTAGTAAACACACCCACAATTCAGTACCCAATTTTTTTATTTATTTTTTGCTTAAATAGATCCCAAACATGTCGTAGTTCAAAACTGCAGAAACTCATAGAACATTCCAAACTACAGTACCTAAAAATTTCCTTTTAAAAGCCTTTTACAGGTTTCCAGTTTAGAGTTACACAGTTTGGCGCTCAAATTATTTCCCTCGTTCTGACGTTTGCAGCAATACCTGGTGCGATCACTGTTTGCATGTTTGTGAGACTTGTCCATTTGCATATGAGCACGAGGGGACCGGGGCTCTTTAAAAAATATATATATTATATATGGTGTATGTATGTGTGTATATAATATATATATTTAATTCTATTTAGAACTTTATATAGTATGGGCTGTGACAGGCCCTCATTATGGAGAGATCTGGGGGGTCTGTTAGAACCCGGATGTCTCCTCTGGTCTCCAAAGCATCTAATCAAACCAGGATTGGTCTGATCAGATGCTTGTACAATCCGGTAAGGGCTTGTAAATATTAAACCAAAACCGGAAGTGATGAAATCCTTGTAGCTTCCAGTTTCTGAAAGCAGAGAGGGAAGAACAACATCAGTCTCTCTCTCGTTCTCTCTCTCTCGTTCTCTCGTTCTCTCTCTCGTTCTCTCTCTCGTTCTCTCGTTCTCTTTCTCTCGTTCTCTTTCTCTCGTTCTCTTTCTCTCGTTCTCTTTCTCTCTCTCTCTCCTCTCTCTCTCTCTCTCTCTCTCTCTCTCTCTCTCTCTCTCTCTCTCTCTCTCTCTCTTGTTCTCTCTCTCTCTTGTTCTCTCTCTCTCTTGTTCTCTCTCTCTCTTGTTCTCTCTCTCTCTTGTTCTCTCTCTCTCTCGTTCTCTCTCTCTCGTTCTCTCTCTCTCTCGTTCTCTCTCTCTCTCGTTCTCTCTCTCTCTCGTTCTCTCTCTCTCTCGTTCTCTCTCGTTCTCTCTCTCTCTCTCTCTCTCTCTCTCTCTCTCTCTCTCTCT